>JAAAKG020000017.1:2390222-2411894 GCA_010014905.2 Druon quercuslanigerum
ATAAATGTAATATAATCCACTTATTATCATGAAAACTATATTTTAATTTATGGCAATTATTCTGGTACTATAATTATTACAAAATTGATACGCAAATGACCTGCGATAACAATCTTTAAAAGATCAAACTTGGGTACTGTCATAATGCGTAGATAATTATTATACAAAATAAAACTGATATCATCTCATTTCTCTGCAGACGTTACACGGAATGACCATGTCTAATCTGATTTCTCATTCCTGGGAAATCAATGGTTCATAAAATTCTAGAGTATTACTCTTTTCCTTTCAAATGCCGTTGAGTATTTTTTTGAGCATAATGGAGAAATTGCATTTTGAAGTTAGGAATTTTATTGAACAGTTATTCAGTGAAATTTCAAGTAAATTTAACAAAATTAAGTATGAGATTGATGCTTGAACTATGTAGACGTTATTCTATCTGTTCTTACAAAAAATGACTTATTAAAAATATTGCTGACGTCAAATGTGTTTTGAATTGTATTTTTCATTAAATAAAAATAATTTCAGTTTGTGATTGTAGTTTCCATTTATTTAATTTTTTAAACAGATTTTAAGAAACCTATAATCGACTGTACCGATAAGACTTCCAAAAACAGTGTATATATCAACTATATTCTAGACACTATAATGTCGTTTCTTTGTTACATAAAGATACATACGACACTCTAGTGACGTTAAATGTAGTTGATGCACTCTGCTTTTGGAAATCTTAAACTCAAGACTATTTTTTTCGGGTCAGTAGCGTATTATTTGATGGACCCTGCCAGTACACGACTAGGCCCCGGCTGGGATAATTCGGATCATCTGGCCAGACCCCGGCAATTATTCTAGAACTATAATTATTAGAAAATTAATATGCAAATAACCTGCGATAACAATCTGTGAAAGATCAACTTTTGGTGCTGTCATAATGCATAGATAATTATTACACACAAAAAACTGATATCATCTCATTTCTCTACAGACGTTACACGGAACGACCATGTCTAATCTGATTTCTCATTTCGAGGAAATCAATGGTGTTGTTAGCACTAGATTAATCTAACACCATCTTGGTAAAGTCAGGTTGAAAATTTCTAATCCGACACGGCACCTAAATTCATTCGCAGATCTTGGTTATTGTAAGAGTGAAAGTGGACAACAGGGAGGGGTAATATAAGAGCTGGGCAATGTATATATGTTGGGTGAACAGTTCACATTGGAGACGAGATACAAAGTAGAGATAAGCATGCAAGCAGAGGTGAAGCAGAGGCAAGAGGCTAGCGCAAAGTAACATCTGTATTAATGGCCAAAGCAACGAACAGTAGTTGTCGACCAGTGCCAGTGTGTGTGGCAATGTGGCATGTCTGATGTCGTGCATTCCGTTTCATAGGGGATACAGATATACCTATCAGAAGCAAACAGCTGCAGTTTACCGTCACTGAAGCATGAATGATGACCTGAACTGCTTCTGCACCTTACATACCGTACTTGGAATTTAAGTCGAAATCCCATAAAGCATTATGATGCACCATATACGTCCAACCAAGTGCTATTTAGATCTAAATACCTTGAACACCTGCGTAATGACTGTCCATATATGCCAGGGTGCCTCATCAGATCCTTTTTTTATATTTTCTAAAACCTAGATTTGTACATTTCTTTATTTTGAAGAGAAAATACTTAACTATTTTTTTCAAAGTCTTAAAAATATATTTAGAGTTTCCTATATAGGTTTTTATGCCGAAAAATTCGACATTTAAAAATTTTTAATCTTTCATTTCTACAATTATGACTATTTCACCTTCTAAAATACAGGAAATCCTCTAACAAAATTCTAGGTGCCTCAATTAATCATCAATAACTTTCATGAAATATTACATTTTACTGACAGCAGTTTCTATTATTAGAAAAAAATTGAGAGCATACAATAAGTCCAATAAGAGTTATTTCAAAAAACTTATAAATTCATGTGAAAAGAAGATTCTTGTACATAGTTTTTTTTATCTAATTAAAAAAATTAAAACATGTTTGACAAAGTAATTAACACAAATTTTCGTTAGATTACTGAGAAAATTAAGAAATGTTTCAAATAATTTCAAAAATTTTAAACTGGGATTTTTGAAGCTTTCAGATAATAAATGCATGAGAAGCTTTTGAAGGCTTTTAAAGATTCAAAAGAGTTTTAATATTTTTTTTGATAACAAAAAATTAAGGGATAAATTTACACACTTCCATAGAAACATCTAAATATATATTTTTTAATCTAGAAAAAAGAGGTGATCATTCTCTCATCAAAAGAAAGACATTTTTCATTAAGGCTTTAGAAAATAAAAAGAAAGGATTTCTTGAGACTTCAAGTCCAATTTTTTAGGACCATAGGAATCCAGTTTCAGGATCTGATGAAATTTTTTTTTAAACTTATAAATTGATATTCTAGTTCCTCTCAAATTTCGAGCATAATCACCTTATCTTTTAACATTCTCTATTCATAAAAAAAACATTAAATTATGGTAGTATAAAAACCTGTTGTTACTATGAGTACAATTATAATGTAGAAAAAACAGAATTTAAGTACTAAGTATATGGTAGGAATTCTGTAACATTAAGATAATGTTATTTAAAATATATTTGTGTAAATACATGTGCCAAGAAATATACTTTTTATTATTTATAAAAATGTTTTGTTTTCAAATTTAAAATATCATATCCTCGAAAATCTGTTAAAAGTTTATTTTTTCAGGAGGCGTAAGACAATACAATTGTTTAGGTTTAACATTGCACCGTCCTTTTTTCTTTTAAAAATGTTTATAGGTACAAAAAATATTTATCGAATAGTGACCACGATCAAATTTTTCCGGATTTTAATTTTCTAGTCTGGCAAATTGTGGCGTCAAACAACTTTCTATTCCGCTAAGATTTTTTAAAATTTTACCTTAATAGTGAAGTATTTGGTATTGATATTTGACTAATTTTTAATTTTTCTTTTTAATAATATGATAGTAAAATCTTTTTTTAAACATTTTGTATTACAAAACAATTTCTTTATCTTGCTTGATATAAATCATAATTTCGTCGCCGTTTCTGGTGACATTTATAAGCAGGTAGAGTTTACACGTACTGAAAAAGTCTGGCTCTTCCTACCAAAGCTTTAGTAAAAATAGCCCATTTTGCAGCTCTATTTGTACTGAAAAAATCTGGCTATTTGTACAGAAATTTCGGCACCCGTTCCCACGAACTTTAAATAATGCTTATAACGATAGTGACGCCTACAAGAGGGCAAACGAAGAAAAATATGTCAGTTTGCATATCGCAATTAGAATTTAAAATTAAGTTAAACATTATTTCCGTTTATATCTTTATTAAGATCAGGATTAAAACTGATTGTATCATGAAACAGTAATAAATAAACCGAAGTTTATCAAAATTGTATAACTGCATTTGAGTTAAATATTTTTATAGATTTTTCTTTTAATTATTTACTTCGTAAGAAAAAAAATGTCAAGAGAATTGGTCAGTAATTACCAAATCAGAATTTAAAAACAATTTAATAATTGGAATAATTCGTTAAGTACGTTCATTAACTTAGTAGAAAACCGTTTGATAGAAGGAATTGAACACCAATATGAGAGTTTCAGAGACAATTGATATTTTAGGTTTAGCTATTTTGGCCAAAGTTACTGTAGGGTATCTAATACGACATTTCCAAGGTGCCCGGCTAGCTCAGTCGGTAGAGCATGAGACTCTTAATCTCAGGGTCGTGGGTTCGAGCCCCACGTTGGGCGATTTTTTTATATTTTTTTTCATTATTGATTTGTTTATTTACATAAAACATAATATATTTTTTTCTGAAACATTATAGTAATATGGTTTATTTTATTTGAAAATTTAAAAACATCTCTAAAACAATCTTATTAAAAAATTTTTTTTTAAAATTCTTTTTCAAAAATATCGAATCCTAATTACTGGTATTCCTAATATTATAATATTATTATCGTCATTGGATGGATTAGTAATATTTTCAATAAATTCTTTCATATATTACGTAAAATCCTAAATAACATCTGACAGTGTAAGGGTAAATGCTAGAAGATACCAAAGCGAGAAATATCATTGTGTTCAAAATGATGCTTTATTTACAAAACTTATATTAATTTTTGCGTGAATTAAATTAACTGCATCATCTTAAGGTATTTATTACATTATTATGTTAAAAATTCTCGCAAATTTCTGGTAAATTTTCACAAAATAAATTGTTGCCTTTTTTTCCCTAAATTTCCGATTTTATTTTTCTCAAATTTCGGGTAAATTTTAACATATGTTGCCTGAATTTCCCGTACCTTTTCAAAAATTTCTAAAAGTACACATCAGTACAAATTATGTAAATATTTTTAGAATTGTCCCCAACTCTGAATTTAATCATTTCAAAGAAATATGTCTTCACAGTGAGCCTCGAAAACTTTGCAAAGAAAATTTCCATGAAATATGCTTCCGCATGAATTGTTTCCAAATGCTGAAAATTCCGCTGAACGTTTGTAGCTAAATTGTTTTGAAAATAACAAAAATGGTTGCTATTTTTTTCGTTACATGAAAGATTTGGATTTCTGGGACCTTTACTATAATGAATAAGATCTGTTTGATTTTATACAGCGAAATTTTTATTGTGTGTTATAGATTATCAGTTTGCGTTCCTCTTTGAAGTTCTTGTTATTTAATTTAAAAATATTAGTTTTTTGCCAAGAAGAATTTGATCAATGTTTCCTTGGATGATTTGATTCGGATCGTCCATTCTTTTTTCTCTGGCAAATGGCCCAGCAAACGAGGCCATGAAGTTTACAAAGGCAATAAATTACCACTGACTTGGTATTTATGATCGCGAGAATGCTCTCGGCAGGAAAGAGCATTGAGGAAATCGATATACAATCCCTGCATAACATTTCAATCACGATAATAATAAGTTCCTGTGGTAAGCTTTCTGTGTCGAAAGAAAATATTTCTGATACCACAACTCAATCCATTACTAATGCATCCTGCCTGTAGAATTTATGTGATGCATAAACGCCTTCGAAATATTAGGAAATTTATAGCATAACAAAGTTAGAAAAATTGTATATAAAATTATTAGTAAAAGTATGCTCATAAAAAACGTAATGCAGAGTCCATCTATATACATGAACGGAAACCTATACCTTAGCGTATTAAGATCGATCAAGCTTCAAAATTGCTCAACGTTGATTTTTGCTGCAATTCATCGTATATTTCGAAAATAATATATTTTTTATTGTTACATTTTTCTCCTCTTGTTTAAAATGTACAATCGTACATAGTTTGAGATTTCAAATTGTACAAAATTATTCAAATATAGTTTCTAAATCATTAGCGTTTCGAATAATTTCAAAATATTAAGATTTACATTATTCAAACTGAAAAGCTCAGTTTCATACATAATCAAGAGAAATTCTGTTTATTCTTGCCAGCAATTCTTAGCGTATATCTTTTAAATAATATTACTTTTTCAGTTTCAAATGCTTCATTGAAGACACTCAACTTTGAACAGTATATAATGTAATGTAAAATTACAAAATTGCGAATGTTTCAGTTTATCCCTGTTTAATTAAAGAAAGTTTCATATTCTGTGTTTAAGGTTTTGGTTTTGAAATTGCTTAACGTAATTTTCGTGCTAAAAATCAGGACTCTGGAAACTAGTTTTTTATAAGTTTTACAATAGAAATTATATTATCAGTCAGGTATTATGAAGGAAAATACATTACTTTTCATGAAAAAATTTAAAGCTCATGAAAAATAGTTTTTGCAACTCATTTTTTCTTACTTTCGCTTTTCACTGCAATTCAAAAAATGTTTAAATTTTAATAAATCATAGCTTATTTTTATCAGAAAATCATCTTGTATAACTGTACTCTTTTCAATTATATAATAAGTAGACAATCTATTAATATAATTATTTGTTTAAAAAAATGTGATTTCATTATTTATGATACCAGCTTCAAAATTATTGACTTTCAAAACCTTAATCTTTTAAAATTGTCTAGTTTTTAAAGGTTCAAAGATAAAATTGTTCATATCTTAATTTCTCCCTTTTTAGGTTGTTTTTTTCGAATTGAACAATCATTTTGCAAATTTCTAAAATTCTTGTTATGATTGTCGAAATTTTAAGAATAATGAGAGAACCACCATTCACGAGAAACTGCATTTCTGGAATATTAGTGCAGGGTCAAATGTGTGGAGGACAAGAATGCCCACCCATTACAACGAAACCGAAGATATGTCACGGTTCACACGTGCTTCAGATTCCATTCTAAGCCACAAATGGGTGTGTGCGGAAGGAATTAGAAAATCAGTTTGACCTACGCAGCAGACAATGATAATCACGCCAGGGATGTTGTTAAATCAAACAGGATGCTATAAATCTATAATCGAGTAAATTAATGCCTGTCTTTTAGAATAAGAATGGTCATTTTAGACAATTTAAATCTACTTTTATGTCTAAGAGTTTTATCGAAAAATTAGCTGATACGTTATTTGGATGCTGCTTGAGATTGTTTAGATACTTTCTAACACAATGGCCAATTTTTACTGTATAGAGGATAGTGGAATCAGTGGTCGACCACTTTTAATTAGTTTTGTGTTTACCGGTGTTAGCTGAATGAACAGTGGAATGTAAAATATTTCAAAGTGCCAGAAACTAATGTCTTATATTTTCTAGTTTATTATTCTCATATTATTTTACTCGAATACATGTCGAATATCTGCTAATATCGTTAGCTATTCTATTTAAATACGCTTTCGTTCAACGAAGTGCTAAAACTTAACCTCCAAACGTAATTTTGTTCGTGGTTGAACAAGGGATTGCAGCGAGGAGTGATTCACTTTCGAGTGAACTCTGAAAAAGATTAAATTTATTAAACTCATCGACTCGTCGAGAATAGTCGATCTATGCCCAACTATTTTAACCTACTTTGTACTCTTATTTCAAACCTTTCTAACCTTTTGCCTCTTTTCGAACTTTTTTGGCTTACTTTATCCTGTTTGTAAAATAAATTTTTATCCTAATTTGTCCCCATATTTTAAAACTTTTGTCCAACTTTCCGAAAATCAATTATAGTCAACCTATGTCAAATTAAACTAAATAATATTGTTTTAAAATTGGGACTTTATGTTTCATATTTTCTTAATGCCTTGTTATTTTACTTATTCGAATATATTTCCGTAGTTTTCAAAATCCTATTTTAAGTTAATTATTGATACGCAAAAGTGAATCGCCCCTCGGATTACAGAAAAGCTATCTGCAAACCCTTGGTTCGGACGGGCGGCCGAACATAAGATTTTACTGAAAAAGTGAATCCAGTCATTCGGTCATTGCTTACAATTTTTATGAGACGCTTTCAAAATTGAATTATTACGCTCTACAAGACTTAAACCTTCACAAAATAACTAGTGTCTCCTTCCACATAAACACGTGTTTATAATATTTAGAGCCCGGATCAAAGAACCGGTTATAACTTTCTGGTGCCTAGAGTGGGGATAATTTATAACTTCTTTGATCCGGGTCCTCAATTACCACACAAGGACTTTACCAGTGGGCTTGCAAAGCAAAAAAAATCTTTTGATTTCCATCATGATGATGTTCCTCGGGAAGTTATTGACTCGTGACTTACCACTGTTCGGTGGCCGATCTGTGGTTCCACTACCCTAATGATGTTATATTTCTCGTCGATTGATTATTCTTTTTATCTACTGACCTTCATGTATTTTGTAGGAAAATACAAAATGTGTTCTATTACTTGTTTGCATTGCACTTTATGTGCAGCTGACAGCTGTCAATCTTTAAAATAAGTATTGTATGTTTCCTGTTAATAAAATTTTTTATATATGTAGAATAAACTCTGTGTGCCAAAAAATGAATAAAGCTGTATTTTATTGAATAATCTCATATGTTTCAACAATGTATTATTACTGCTGTTCATTTTGATTGAAATTCGAAACTTGTAAAATTTATATTTTCACATGAAAGACAATACCTGCCGATCATCTACTGACAGTTCTGAATTTCGTTTAATAATAGAAATTATGCTTTTCCAGTCATCTTACAAAAAGACACAATAGTGATTTCACTTATTGAAATAAAATGAAAGTTATTGGTTAAATTTTTTTATTTTATTTAATTGTTCTATTTCTTAATGAACAAAATAAAACTGAAAATTCGAACTGCATACTGAGACAAGTCTTTGGTTCGTCGATTGAAGTTTCGTTGTTCCAAATAAATTTTTTGGTTGCTATAGAAGGTCTTAGGCGCAAAAAATTTGTTGATTAAATAAATATATTTTGTAAAATTAAAACTATTTTTTAAAGCAATATAATTATTTGGTTAAAGTTACAAGATTGTTTCGTTAAAGGCAAAACCTGTATTTTCTAGATTTAATCAAATATCGTGC
Source organism: Druon quercuslanigerum (assembly GCA_010014905.2). Lineage (NCBI taxonomy): Eukaryota > Metazoa > Arthropoda > Insecta > Hymenoptera > Cynipidae > Druon > Druon quercuslanigerum. Next base: position 2,398,676 of record JAAAKG020000017.1, read on the forward strand.
TTATTCAAGAAAGCGCTAAGCTTCAGGATTATTCATGGTTCAAGACGAAATTGTAATTCACAGAAAAAACTTCTCAAATGAAATTTTTTAAACATAGAATCTATCCCCACCGTCACTTTCTATAGAGCTCTAAGTCTAAATAGCAAACGTTCTTAATTCACAAAATAATCGTAAAGTATTTCCCCGAAAAATACTTAATACTATTAACTCATAATTAAACTTGATTTAATTCAAAACTGATTTAAAAAAGTGAACATATCAAGCCTACAATATTATGCTTTCTCTGGAAAAAATCGTGTTTGAATGAAACAAATTGTTTTATTGCACCGACCAATTTTTTAGTAATCGCAACGAAATTCTCCTCAATCACTATTAAAATACCCTATTCGATAGCCTCGATCGTTCCTGCTGTCACGGATTTACTTTTGCAGCAAGGAGCTTAGCGTATAAGTCTCTGAACTGGACAGCCAGCTGAAGCCGGTCGCGCGTGCACCATTTCCCCAAGCGAAAATAATCTTGTCAAGCAAAGGGACCGATGGTGTCGTGGATGATGTCGCTGGTGAGGAAAAAAGGAAATAAAAAAGGAAGAAGAAGCAGGAAAAGATGAAAAGAGATGCGTTCAGCTGTCAGACGGTAGGCGGCAATTGTTTCATCTTGGCGGCTCGACAGCTAACGGAGATTAAGGCAGCTTAACCTGTGGTGCTCTTAGCTTGCATAACTGGCAGGGCATGCCGAGAAAGGGATAATATAGAGAGATACGAATCCCAGCACCAGCGGCTCGCTTAGTAGGCGTTGTTTTACGAGACACTGCCCGCCGATATTTCGTATAATAAATTTACGAGATATCGGAGGTGGGCTGGAACTTATACTCTCTTTACCTTTGTCCGTGTCCACTCCCGACTCGATCCTGCCATCCTGGACTCGACTTGGTCGCGGGTTTTCGCTCCGCGCTCTTTACGATATGCTCTGGGATTTATGGTTAGCCTGCAACGCCAGCCAAATTACTAGGCGAAGGTTCTTTACGATCGTTAATCTCCACGCCGCGGTCTCTCTGTTTATTTCTCTCCATTTATTTCAGCCCGCTAAAAAGCTGATACCATGTGCAAATCCTAAGAATATATATTCTATCCGATTATCATAAAGATATTAACCGCAGATTACACCCTTCTGTAAAATTTATTCGACGTCCACCAAGTACAAGTTTTATGCCATAAATATATAGGCTATATATACTTGTATATAATAATCTTCAAATTCATTCATTTACTTATTCCATATTGAAACTCCTATGTTGAATAATAATAAATTTCGATTTTAAATCTTAAAAATGGAAATGTTCCGAAAAATCACTCGAAATGACATAATTTTCTATAATTCACAATGAATGTGAAAGAGTCTACAATTATAAACATTAAACATAGAAGAATTTTAAATTACAAAACATCCAAATTGAAGAAACTTAAATCATAAATCTTAAAAATTTAGTAATTTGCAATTCTATATTTTCAAATTAAAGAATTTTCGCTGTAAAACTTCAAAAACGTAATTTTGATGATTTAATTAAATTTTAAGTAAATTTCATGATTCTGAATCATTAAAATTCAAAATGAAACAAGCAATTTAAGCACATATTGTACTTTGATAATTAGGCAAGTAAGCGCGCGTAGAACGCTTTTTTGCTAATTATAAAAATAATATTTATAAATACTTTTCGCTTCCATATTTTCTCCAAAAGACAGAAAAACTGTAGGCTTATTTTTGTTGTAGATCCTTTTTTATGGTTTCGAAATGAGATGTTTTTTTTTTAATGAAATTTCTTTAATTGTGAAACTGGAACATAAACATAGCTGCAATCTCATTCACTGCTTTTTCATTTTTGTTGGAACTCAAAACAACATCGAATCAGTTAGCTTTTGAGAATCGACGTTTTTCTGCGAATGATCTCTCCTACTTTGATCTAACTTTTGACTACACATGTCATAGTTTCTACCATTGAATTACTTATTATCTAAATACTAATAAATTGAACATAAATATAATATAGTTCCAATTCTTGTGCAGCCTTCATTTACATGAGACAATATATTTCTCTCGATTTGCAGCTGTAGTTGTGTAGCCTGTAAGTTCAGCAGTTATTTATCAATGCAGCATCGTCCTTGTCAGCAAAACTTTTGTGATTTCCTCCAAAAGTATAACAGCAGTAAAAATATGTACTTCGAAATGCCACTTGGAAGCAGTTTTGGCGCCGCGCTTATACTCGAAGGTCCTCAAAAGCTCATAAATTTTCAATCCATATCGCAAGCCGTTGAAGAGTACTTTGAAGTTCTATAGAACGTGGAAACTGCTGGACTCGTTGGCCCCTTTAGAATTGTTGCGACCTTATACGCGATGTTCTATACACAGCAAATATAGCCGAGAAGCTGGCTAAACGATCCGGCAATTTTTTTCCGCATTACCCGGGGCGCGCGGATCTTATCGTTATTGCTTCCTGTATCTCGAAGTGCCTTGGCGACCTCGTGCTGCTCACTACAGTGGGACGTGATGTTATTAACTTGCAAAAAATGTACACGACAATTTAGTATTTAAATTAGGCGTTTATCCGGCAAGTAATGCGCAATAAAAATTACCATATTTAACACTTTGCCAGGATACAGTGGGGCGACAGCCGCGTCTGTTGAGAGATAAGATACGCCATTTTACCCCCATTTACCGCATAACCGGGCTATAGGTTACCCCCTTCTTCAAGTCGGCCATATTAATTTTATCCTTCGCACACCAATTTAAAGGTTGCTGCGTCCTGTAAATTAAAATGTCCTGCTTAAATTAAAACTCACCGCGTGTTACGGCGTCGCTTCGATTCTCCACATAGCGGTCGTTCGTGATGCTTCCCCAATCTAGAAAAATAAATAAAGTTAAAAGTACACACTTGGCTACTTCCGAAGGGAGTGTCGCTTCTTCTTTTTTCGTTTTGAATGCTGACATCGAAATCGCATTCAGCATTTTCAGAAGCTTCTAATTAAGGCCCATTAAAACATACCACATATGCATAATACAGCGACAAAACACGTTCATGGCATTTAAAGCAGCAATTCAAAAGATTTTCTTGTTTGTATAGCGATTTTGCATTAAATTAACATTTCATGAATGGATGCCTAAATTGATAAAAGATGGACAAATTTAAAACCCTGCCCTTTCATTCATAATTTGAGATGGCCATTTTTCATTTGCCAGTTGAATGGAAATGTAATGAATAAAATATTATGTTACATTCGACTGTCAGCGATATTCCAGTCGTTCATATTAAATCTGACGAGTTCAATATGTGGGAGCGTCATACTAAACAAGCCGTCTATCTGCAAGCGCAGGACTGCCAGATAACACGATTAAAGTCACGGTTTTTCGCTCGGTGGTGCAGTCACACAGACGTCGCTCACTTTTTTCAAAACACGAGATTGCATTACCAGCTGTCATAGAGTGCGACAACCGCGTGCCAATTTTTCCTCCTTCGATGCCAGTTTTAGGTTAGATGCCATTTGTAAAATAACTATGAGTCTGCGGGTGTAAAAAGCATCTGTCTGGGGATCGAACTATTTTCAAATACGTTAAAAATAACACAATGATCGGTAGATTCTTAATTCTGTATTTAGACATATTTAAAAAGTACATTTATAAATCAAATGTGAACGGATTCTGATTTTCACCTTGTAATGCTAATACATGAACGGTAATAACATCGACCTAATTAAACCAAAATTTGCATCAAATTAAAATTTCATTGTTAAAATGTAATAATTAATTGTTTTTGATATGGCATTAATATGATAAATCGTCTACATCTATACACAATCAGACACTCTTTCATTAAATAGTACAAGGGATGATATTCAAAATTTATAAGTCAAATTAAAATAAACCTGCAACATCTTCGTATGTCAGAATAGTATATAAACAATACGTCGCAGTACTTATCCCGACTAAGCTTATACTTGAAGCTATACGTCGCGCTCCATATATGTGCATAAGCGCTAATGTTTCGAAAATTATATTATTAGAGCACAAAATGAAAGAAATTGTTATGCAAATTTTGACCAAAGGCTTTTTTTAATTTAATTTTTTAATTTTGTTTTTGAAACTTAGCAGTAAAAAATCTATTATACTTTTACTAATTTTAATTAAAAATAAAAGTTTAAATCACCATCTAAAGTTGAGAAAACATGCGCTTCTACCGAAAAAAAAGATTTTCCTTCATTTTGTCTGAACTGGATAACTTTTTTCAATCAAACTTTTCAGAACTCAATTTAGCACGGCAGTATCTGGGTAGTAAGTTTTTGTGGTTTTTCTAAAATGAAAATGGGATTTTTAATCACCATCAAAAATAAAACATGTGTGTCGAGAAGGAAAAAATTCCTCCTCCATTTTTTAGGAACCATCTCTTAAAATTTGAATCAGTGAGAAGTATTTACGTCATTGAATCAAAACAGTAAAAAATTTTATTTGCTAATCAGTAAAAAACTACTAAAATCAGTCAGGCATATTTTTATTGTTATCTTTTGTTGATGAATGGCTGACTAGAAGCCAGATACTCTACTCAGTTCATTAAAAATAGGACCTTCATTATTTATAATATTAGTAACAATTTATTATAAAATATGCGTTGAACGCGGAGGTGTAGTACTTATACATACATTACTTAAAATTAATACCATATTTATCATATAAATTGTGATAATTCATTAAAATTGGACATAACTGATGTGCCGCATTATGTAAACGAAGTGACTTTTTTGGCTGACTATAAATTACATTTAGTACTCAAGCAGCGTAGACTGCAGAGAGTGCAAAAAGCTTATATAATACAGAAGAGTATTCGCGGCATATTTATAATAATATACAATTTTCTTGTGCGTTTAGGTCTATTCTCTTTTTTAATTTGTGGAAAAAATGCCCTATATATACAATGGTTTATTAGCTAATTCTAAATCTCTAATGAAAATAAGCATCATATTATATTAGAAGTTAAAATTTTTTGTTAAATACTTGTAAAAATACCATGATGACCGTCGCATTAAATTTAAATACTAAATTTGAGGGTATAAAGTTTTGACATCTTATTTTTGTCTTTGCAATAGTTTTCAGAAAGCCTCAGCATTCCTTACAAAGCGTGGAAAGATAGAAGTTGCTAGTTTGATTAGAAGGGTGTACATTAAATTAATTTTTGCCTTTGCTGGTACTATTTACTTATATTTTACTAGTTAAATCTGAATGATTTATGATCTAATGTTTAAAATATAAAGGAAAATACATACATATTTAATACATACATACATACAATTTAAATCCCGCAAACTTGTGATAAAGGCAAATACTCGTGAAGTTAATTGATATTTTTTTAAATACTCTAAAAAAAGTTATTGTAGTGGGCGGCAACTACCCATCAGGATGGTTTTCATTAGATAATCTACTATATAATATCTTGTGTATATCGTCTTCCATAACGCTCACCTCGTCTTCTTCTAAACCACTCTTCTTTTTTTATGTTTCCATTATCCCTTCCTCCCTTATACTTTCATCCCTCTTGCAAAAACCCTCTACAATCTTAGCCTCTCACTCTTCACATCATACACCCCCTACCTGTATCATTTTTTCCCTCCAATCAGTATACAGTGTGTGTACTAATAAACTGTTAATACCTTCTTCTTTCTTCCCTTATCCTCTTCTCATTTAATATTACCTTCTGCTCAGCGATCTTAACCATTCTCTAATGATCCTGCCTCGCGATTCATCTGACTTCTTCATCTTTTCCCTCTCATCTCTTATTCCCAACCCTTAATCCAGACCATCTTCTTTCCGTACTAAACTTATCACACTCTACCCCTTTCCTCCTTTCCCCCACCTCCCACACCCAAAAATGAAGCATCTATCAAGAAGATTTTTTGCCCTTATACTTCGCAAAAACTATTTCCCACATTCATTTCTGTCTACATCCCCTCTATCACCACCCGTCTCATCCAAAACACCTCTTATACAGATTCTTCCCCATTTTCTTACAGAAAAACACAGAAAAACGCTGATCCTTAAGAATACAGTGATTTGGTGTTGTTTTCAATTGTCACGAAAATGAAATACCGGGGAATCTAAATGCAGTTAAATTCATGTCATAGTTTCACACTTTAAGTATTTTCATTTTGTGAAAAAATACATCTGATTTCGAGAACATAAAAAATTAGCTGCAGCAAATATGATCCCGCTGTTGTTCTGTAATATATCTTTGACATTGATGAACTTTTACTCGTCCTAAAACGGGATGTTAATTCCACATGAGACTTTCGTGACTCGCGACCCTCGTCTATTCACGCTGGCTGCATTTGAAAGTCCGGCTCATTGATAAAAGAACACGAAAGATGCATAGAGCACAAGTGGCGCTCATGGTTTGCGGGGGCGCAGCTTCAAAGAGACAACGCGATGAAAGATGAAGAAAGTGGAGGGGTAGATGGGATGGGAGCAAGGGTATATTTTGGGCGCTTCAGAATTAAGTCGAGGGCGCGAAGCTTTAGGAATTGAAGTGGCAGCAAGTGCAAATGCCGACAGGGGGGGAAGCGGGCTGGCAAGTGTAGACAGGGAGCGAATCGGAGTGGCAAGGGGTAGCACGACAGTACGTACGGCAGGGGAGGGATGGCCATAAAACAACGGGCGCAGTCTGCTTGTTATCCAGACGCCGTAAACTCTGCGTATGAATCTGAATTATGGAATTATATGGCGCAGTAACTCATATCCTTGGCGCATGTAGGGTGGGCTCCGAGACCCCCTTAAATCATGCGCTACACTCGTTTGCCGGGTCTCCAGGAGCGTAGCACGACGCGGGCGCTCGCTCAGCAGCAAAGGAGGACATAGGACCCCATAAAGAGCTTCATAGCGTTGACGCATCGCACTGGACCTCATAGACCTCATAAAGGCGGACCGACCCGTTCGTTGCCGCGGGAGAGCTTGCAATAGACGTTAATGGCCACCATAAAGATGTGGACCATGCTCTGTCCACGGCGTATCTGGAGCGTAATTCACGGAGCTACGTCTCGACGTCGACCAACTCTTGGTAGTCTCGTAGAGTATAGAGTATAGAGCATATAGATCAAAGACCAGAGGGTAGTCCTTGCGGCTTGATGACAATCCCTTTAGCACAAAATCCTCAGTCTGAACCAGCTGCGACTTAACCACCACACCAGGCCGTTCGACTCCATTAAGTCTAGAGTCTAATCATCGTATAGTTGGGTCATTGTAGAAAATATTGGCCTTTTTATGTCCTCCAGATTTACTCACGTGACAGTAATTATTATTTTAATGAAATTTTGAGCAGTGGAATCAGAGGTCTTACATTTAAGTTTATCTTCATTCGTATAGTTAACCACGAAACGAATTTAAGAGAACAGTAGACAGGTCTATGGCTTAATGTCTCGGTGCATTATATTAAGAAAAAAAATTTAAACCATAAATTTAAATAAAGTTAACTTTTTATTAGAGTTGCACAAAAAGTCTTACAACAAATGTTTTCAAAAATAAATTTAAAAAACGATGTTTGCCGTAAATTTTAAGACGTGCTTTTGTAAAGAGGAGGATTTGATGCAGTTCTCCACATATTCTGCTTTATAATTCATTATAGTGAATTATAAATTAATACATGTAAAGTATAAGCGAAGTATAATATGTAAAGTAGTATATAATATTCTTTATACAGCAAACCCTTAACTGAAAACAACTTCATTAAAAACAGTACACTATTCATTATGTTAAGACGATTTTTTATTTAAAAAAAAATTATTTGTACTCTGAATTTAAACAAAATCCGGAAAAATGTAACTATTCCACAAAAGAATTAAAATTTTCTGTTAGATTAATATGAGATAAATTGTTTTGAAACGTAAAATCTACATTATGCTTTCTTTTCTTATTAAAAAATATCGTGCATAGAGGACAAAAATCTGCACTTGATGCTTAGGGAATCTTAATTTTGCGTCACTCCAAATTTTCAAAATTTTCAAAATGACGGGACGAACCTAAACATTTGAACTGAAAATGGTATTTTCAAATCAAAACTGCGTCTCGAAGCATATAATAATTTAATCGACGCATCGTAGAATGGGATTACGTTTTTTAGTGGGGAGACCCCCTAGCGGTTTGTGCTTGAACGAAATTCAGGAGACTCTTCCCACTTTTTGAAAAATATTTTATATCCCACTCTATGATGCGGCAGCTCAATTGACGAAAATAAAATTCAGTTTGTCCAAATATTTAAAAAAATAGCATTGAAAAATTAATCTTATTTTCTAGTTAACTGTTTAAGATAATTAATGTTCTGAAAAAATGAAGTAATAAACCAATTTTGAATTTTTTACTAGTCAAAATTTTAGTTCCAAATGAATTTCAAATATCACCATACGCATTCTGACGTTTAATATTTTTTCGAGCGAGGTCTAAACATATTTTTATGAAGATTATTAGAGAAATGAGCTTTTTTGCATACTCAATTAGGCGACATCTTGGATTCTTTAAAATTTTGACATTTTCAGGCTATAGTCTCAATTTAACGGAACGCAAAGAATATTGCTTTCTCGTGTTTTAATTTTTTTCAATGCATAACGATTATCTAACATCAAAAAGTAAAAACTCAGAGCATTTTTAATAAAAATGTTGGTTCTAAGTTGAGATACTTGTCCTTTTCAGTTCTAATATTTTTAAATTATAAAGAGATTTTCATTGTGATTCTAAGTTATTAACTCTATATATGCAGAAAAGATTTAAAAACTGACTAACGTATCCTAATTTCAAATTTAGAATTTTTTTTAAATATTCGAAATCCAAATTCGTTTTTTTTAAAATAGCGTTATCTTGATGTGACTTCCTAAAATAATCTTTTTGTAACACATGCACGAAATTTTCGTTTATCGACGCATGTATTGCCTGTGGAAAGTGAACAATTCCAAAACCGTGGTAAAAAGCAATGATAAAAAAAAATGTTTTCCAGCTTCTGCGCTTGTGCTCTTTGAGCGTGATTACTTGTGCAAGCTGCTACGTTTGCGCAGTTCAATTCAGAATTATTTTCCGTTACTGTCGGAACCATAACATCAATTCATTATGATTTGATGCTTGATACATTGATTGAGAGTAGTGAATAGTGATTGAGCAAACTCGAATTGATAAGTTTACTATAAATGACTGCCAAATAGCCATAAAATATGGATAAATTACTGATGAATAACTTAAAATTAACAAAAAATTTTAAAATTTTTGATACATGAAATTTCCGATAATGTTACAATCTTCCATATATATCCGTAATTTTTTTTATTTCTTTCAAAAACCTTTGGATACCTTAAATTTCTAGACATTTTCGGTATTTTGTTTTTATTGTCTCTTAATTCAAAAATTTCCTACATTTGTTAAACAAATATTGTGTGCAACAGGTACTGAAAGTAGACAGTTGCAGCTCTTGTGAAGTTTGCTGTACGAGCTAGAGGCGAATCGTAGGCGAGATGGAAGCGATTATGCAACGCAGGCATGAAGGACGCGTTTTATCAGTACCTTTCAGCTCTGAAAATAGCCGTTTGTACAATAGGTGGGGCGGCAGCGAATGCGCATATGCAGGGAAAAATTATGATCATAATCGTACCCCTCTCATACGCATTCGCTGTCTTCTATATGCAATTATTGCCTTGTCAACATAACCTTAAATGCCCAACGTATTCGGTTCAGCTCACATGTAGCTTCTACTCGTTATTGGCAAAGTGACGCTCGAGTAAGAAAGCTGAGTTTGCCTCCTAGGTGAATAATATACATTTTCCCAACGACCCGTCTGAAAGATCAAATTTCGAGGCCTGTAAAGCACTTCGAAGGTAACCAACTTCAGGTCTATTTTTTCCCTGCTATGTCATTACTTTTCTTGCCTGGGGAAGAACAGGTATTAAAGTACTTCTCTCGTATGAAATATTGTCGAAATTTACCGGTAGATTATCATAAACTTCCACAAATTCAGGGAAAGTTTTGAAATTTATAGTACTTGTGGAAGTTTAAGGTATTATGGTAATTAATTGGCAACTTTGGATAACTTTGTTAAGATTTCTTCTGGGCGCAGGAATTGTACTCGAAATTTTTGGTTGCACGTCTTTCTATGGCTCCTGCGACAAACTTCACGCAAGTCGAGAATCGCTTCGTTTCTCCTCGGTTCCTCCGCGGTTTCTCCCCTTGACACGCAATCTACTATTACGAATCCTAGAAAAGGAACAAGTATTTTAAAAAAGTGTAAATATGTAATGTCATTACACAGACAGTGATTGACAAATTATCCATTAACAGCAGGGTGTGGATGAAAAGTACTCAGCAGATGAGTATGTGTAAGTTATATGTACAAACCATGTCCAAGTATTTCGCCATAAACGTCGCGTCGGTTCCTTCATATAACGAGAGCCGTTGACTTCACAGAGCAATATTCCCCTATACATTTTGCGCCTTCCCGGCTGACAAGCCATCCAATAACTTGAATATTATCGTTGCGTAGATACGCTAAAGAGGTAATACAATTTATTTATTTATTATGTTTTAGTCGATAAACGAGAAACGTCATGTACGATGTTGCATATATATATATATATATATATATATATATATATATATAGTGCTTTGACGTTGAATTGCTTTTGGTTGACCTCACTCTCTTCTACATATCTGACGTTTTAACGACAACCCGTCTTACTCACGAAGTGAAGAGGGCCTCCTCGTATAATATATCGTTAGCAGTCTGCTGAATGGAGTCGTAAAATGTGTCAAGAAACATGAAATGGGCCAGACGGAAGGACGGCACTGGAATAACCAGTCCGCATTTCGAAATTCAAATTTGACCCGCGACCAGCACGAATAGGCCAATTCGAAATGCAAGGGAAGTCTGACAATGACTGACCACAAAGCGGATGAAATATTGTTCCGGAAATCTTCTCTGGGCGTGTTATTTGAAAGCATTTGTGATACACGTTATTTCGAGTACAACATAAAAATAAGTATCAAAGGAGGCATAAAGAACAATAAAGACGGGATGCTTGTTGCATTTTATATGAAATAAAATATTTCTTTTTTACGATTGTTATACTCTATTGCAACTAAGTTTGTACCAAGTAAAACAAAAAATACATAAAACAGAATTTTAACAAAACTGCTGTGGCAAAAATGATTAGAATTATCTGTAACCGAACTCTTCATTCTCATCAAATAATTAAAAAAAAATGAAGATCCAATCCTTAAAAAAAATTATGATCACTGGATATCGAACCGTTGCATACCATTCTGATTATTATCACCTTCAAATGCAAATAATCTAGAAATTATTATGCCGGTCTAAAATTAAATTTACCCAGTTTCGCTCATATTTGTCGAGTGGCAGTTTTTGTACTTCTGAGAGAAAGTCGTAGCTTAATCATAACCGTCATAATATTTATAAAACAAGGAATGTTTTAGAATTTTCTAAATTTAAGGATGGAAAAAAGTTACAGTTCTCAAATATTGGTCTATGAAATTTTTTTTCTTTCTATAAGTGTTTCTTTTGATTTACCTCGTTCTGACTCGTAGTTCTCAAAGATTTACAACTTCATAGGTGCAACACCGAATATTATAGAAAACATTACATGTCCAACAAATTAGTTAAACATCAATTCATATTTTTAATTGTTGATCTTAGGTATATTGATCAGGGAATATTTATTATTAATTTTAGATGTCTTCAGATTAACGGTTAGATACCTTCAGATCGCAGCGGAGATAGAGACATTTTTTTCATAATCTTAAGATTTATCAATATTTTAATAATATTGATATGGACCAGTAGACAAACAAAATTACCATCTAAAATTAATAATAAATTAGTTAAATTTTGAACCAATTAGTTTCATTTTCAACCAAAAAGTTGACTTTTCATTCAATAACAAACCATTTTAAACCAAATAGTTTAACCTTGAACTAAAAAAGATCAATTGTCAACCAAAAATAGAATAATTAAATTTTCAGTTAATTACAATTTGAGTTTTCACAGCCAAAACACTGTGTTTTTAAAAAATAGTTCAATATTGAACCAAAGAGATAAATTGTCAACAAAACAATAACAAATTTTTATAAAAAAAGTAAAAGTTTGAACCAAATAGTTAAATTTTCTGCCAAAGCCGTTGAATTTTTAATCCAAAAAGATGAATTTTCAAAGAAGCATTTACATTTTTAATCAAAGATAATGACTTTTTAATAAAACTGTTAAATTTTTACATGATTTAGTTTTAAGGCAAGAAATAAAATTTTAATCAAAATTATTAGAGTATACTTCTTAACAAAAGTAATTAACTTTTAACCAAAATTAGTTTAATTTTTAGTCAAAAATATGAAACTTCTACCAAAAGAGTGGGATTGTCAACCAGACATTGAAAAGTTAATTTGTTTTTTAATATATTGACATTTAACAAGAAAAAAAATAAATTCTCAATTAAATTAAATTAAATTTTCAGTTAAAAAATAATGCTTAACCAAACAAAAAAACTGATTTTGAACAAAAGAATTCAAATTTCAACAAAAAAGATTCATTTTCAACAAACGAGATTAATTCTCAGCGAAAAATATAAAGGTTGATACCATAACGAAATTAGGTTGTTATTTTAAATAATAAACAGTTAAATTTGCCCTAGATTAAAAAAGTCATCTAAAAGGAATTCTTTCTATTCACGTAGTTGAAGCATTGGTCGAAATAAAATGATTTTTCGAAAAAAGATAGGAAATTTCTTCGAAAGCTTAATTTTCAAATTTCAATGTGCTCTGATGGTTATTTGAGGTCATCATTTAAATGTAGAAAATGTCAAGCAATTTATTTTGAAAATTGATTTTAAATTTAATGTAGACTCATTGAAATGTCAGATACCTGATGTTTTCAATTTTTAGATGTACCATTTTACGAATGTGATATTTTTCTGTGCTCTAGGATGTTTTTTACATTAATATTTAATTTACGTATAATAAGGTATTATAAAAGAAAGAGTGATGTATAATACTTGTATGTATAATGTACATTTATATTAAAATTTGCAATAAAATTTTATTAATTTTATTTAATTATATTTATTCAAATAAATTACTAAAAATTAATATAAAAATATATGAAAATTCAAAAAAATGTATCTGAAGATTCATGCACAAAAGTGTTTGA
>JAAAKG020000017.1:2411994-2425129 GCA_010014905.2 Druon quercuslanigerum
CTTGTCTAACGCCTTGCATAATATCGAACCAGTCACTCAATTTCCCATTTACCTTTACACTCGCTTTGCTACCCGTAAACATTGTTCTTATAGCTTGTAGGAGCCATCCATTCACTTTGTATTCTTTCAAGACTTCCCAAACTTTATTTCTATCTACCTTTTCGAAAGCTTTTTCTAGGTCAACAAATACACAGAAAACTTTTTTGCGCACTCTCAAACTTTTTTCTGTGATTTTCCTTAAGCTAAATATTTGATCCATACATGATCTTCCTGGCATAAACCCACTTTGGACTACCCGAATCTTTTCTTCTGTTATTTTTATTACCCTACGAATAAGTATTTTTGAGTGTATTTTACTTACGGTACTTAATAAGCTGATCCCTCTGTAATTATTGCGGGCGCTTTTATCTCCTTTTCTTTTGTATACTGGTACGATAATCGCTTTTTTCCAATCACCTGGGGCTTCTCCTATTTCGATGCATAAATTTATTAATTCGCACAGTGTGTGTGGTATGTACTCGCCGCCGAGTTTAAGCATTTCAGCGTTAATACTGTCTACTCAGGAAGCCTTACCGTTTTTCAAGTTATTGATTATGTCCCTAACCTCAGTGACCTAGACTTTCTCAATTAAGTTTTCTAACGCATTGTGTCCTAAATCGCAGTTGTGGTTCCCTATAGCATCATCTCCGTTTTGTCCCCGAAAATGGTCTCTAAAAGCGTCTATAATCCCGCCTGCCTCATATTGCATTTCCCCTTTACTATTTCTCATGTTGACAAATTCTGTACTTTTATTTCCCTTCATTGCTTTATAAAATAGTTTCTTGCTTCCGTCAAAGTCGTTTTGTATTTTCTTATCTTTTTCTGCCTTAATTTTACCTTTCCTTTCCTTAATTGGTCCTTTGAGTATCCTATTTTCGTATATGTGACTTAAAAAAAGTATATGTACTAGAATTAACCAGATTTTGGTATAAGAAATACAATTATTTGTCTGAAGTAACAATATGGTTTTGTTCAAAAAAATTTGCTATGTTTTTAGGTATAATAAAATATTTCATTTATGCAAGAAAACGCTCAAGTTATAAAACTGAATTGACTCAATAAAATTTGATCAATTTGCAAAGAATTTGCCTAATTAAAGACATTACAATTTCAGTAGGATAATCCATTATTACAGATAAAATTGTGAAAATCCCTAAACAACTGTCACTTTTTATGGGAATCGAGCTCTGAACAACAAACAAATTAAATTCACAAAATAGTCGTAGCATTTCCCTGAAGAATAGCTGACATTAACTCATAATAAAATGTATTATTATTATTAGTATTCATATTATACTATTAAGCCATGTTCCTTTGGCGGTACGCAGGACTCTCTCGTAAGAGGGAGGGAGTCTTACGAGGCGGAAATGGGGAGGGGTTATTTTATTTAAATTAATTTTTTTAAACTTCATAGATCAAAGCGATAATAAGATGCTTTCGCTGAAATATCAGCTCACATCAGACATGTCAAAACTGGGGCTTGTTTGTTTGGTACGAACAAATAAATAAATGGTTTTGAGACATTGATCGCTTTTTTAGTAATCACAACCAAATTTTTACAAAACAAACAAAAAGTGCTCAACGAAATTATTTTGTTAACGTAACTTTATTTTTTTCTCTTACATATTTTGTTTACAGAATGCAATTTCATTAATTTCTAGAAGGTATTTAATAATATGATTAATGATGTTTTCCTAGCAATTTATTGCTACTCATTGAACTACTAAGTTAGTACTATACTAAGCAGATTAGTATAATAGTCTTACTAGTTTATTTATTAACTAAAATCTGACCATTCAAATTACTAAAAAGTCATAAAATTACTAATTTAACAGTCATATACAATGCTACTTATTGCATTAGTAAAATTTCTACTAATTTAGATTCAGAAAGAAAGAAAAGGTACTAAACCCAGTTCCCAATCACATTCTGTGTTAAAAATTAATAAAAATGCTTTTTTTTTAACACTTACTGAAATGGGCCGGAAGAACATGCGCTGATTTATTTTCTTTCATTCTCCAAAAATTTTCGTGAGATATTTTGTTTAGTTTAAAAATACCACCACCGGCAATAAATACATAGGACATACTTTAGGAATATAAAAGCTGTCATATTTTTTGTTTTATACTTTTTTTTTTTAATTTAAGAATCATATGACGCTCTGAAAAAATATTTGATGCATTGCACGACAGGGTGTGAAAATTAAAATTAAAAAATTATAATTGTTCAAAATCGTGATTTTATTATAAAGCCCTAGATCAGTAAATATATAAAAAGTAATTTCACGAGGCTAAAAACTCACGATAATTTACGCAAATAAATTATTAATCGAATTACATTACATTTTATAGGTGCAGTTTTTTTACTTTCCCGATTTAAAATGCCGTACCTAATTAAGCGTTAAAATGCAAATATTTTCGCTCTTCCATGAACTTTAAATAATATGTGCATATGGTAAGATTAGTTACTCGGGTCAGGTTATTCTAAGCATATATGGTTGAATATTATAGTTATATGCTTTAACTGGTTCTTTATTCTTAAAACGTAATTGTATGTAAAAGACATTATAGTCTCAATAAATTTATATCTTTCACTTTGTGAAATTTCATATAGCCTTATCAATATTTCTCTTATAATATATCATTTTACAACATTTAAGTTTTTTAAATTTTAAATATAGTAATACCACATAAAATTATCTTTTTATTTCATATATAAAAAAGAAATTAAACATTTATGTCATTAGAACATTAATATGCCTTTACTGAATCAAAAATGAATAAATCTATTTTCATTTTGTTAATAACTTCTAGACAGTATTAACTTCAAAAGTTTCGCTTGTATTTATTTTATTTAACAGTCCTGCTGATTGTAATGGAACATTTTAATTTTTATTTTTATTAGTGGATTTTAAGCTATAGTATTGAAAAAAGTAATATTATATAATTATTTTTATCCTAGAAAAACAAACTTTTATTTTCACACTAATGACCTGTATTTTTTATGAATTTAAAAGCTTCATCACAGTAATTAATAATTTTATTGAATTTTTCAGTTTGTAAAGGACCTCACGCTAAATTGATAGAAAAAACCTTTCGGTGCAATGGTCTTGTTGTGAATTTTTATCAGCAATATAAGCATCACCTGAAGCATCAGAAAACCGTATGCCAAACATTACCGAAGGGACTTTTCCATACTGAAGGGGTATAAATGTGTTTCACATATATGCTAGAAAATGTGTTTTTCTTCTTTATTTATTATCGCACTGTTTTGTTTATATGATTATCAGTGACCGCAATATCGAAATAAACATATCGCAATACTGAATTTCGAGGAGCTAACGTTCGTGCCTTGCGACTGTTTGTTGTTTCCCGCGTTTCGTGTCCCTTCATGTCCCATTCGAATCGTTATCTCTGGTTGTAATTACCTCGTGATTATTCTTTTTTTTACGCGAACTCCATGCGATTAGTGAGATAGACACGCACATTGCGTGCCCCGAAATCACTTTTATTATTCTCCTTGACTACACTGCATACGATAATTCTACTTGGATCGACACATTTTTAATATTTTTAATGAGAATTGGAAACTATAATAATCCTTTCATTTAAATACATTTGAAAGAAAAAGTCAAACTTAGATCATTTAGAGCACAGAAATTAATGTGTAAGAAATAATTGTTTACTTAACAATATAGTTATCAAAACTATTATAATTTACAAATTATTAACTCTGTTATTTATTCTCATGTTCTTCCTGTGTAAAAAAACTAATGTCAACTAAAATTATTTAGCAAGTTGTAGTTTTCCTCGTATCTAATTAGTATAATAACAGATAAAATAATAGATAAGTACAACAATGTGCATGGAAAAAATGTTGAGAAAATTTAATGCTAATTCATTCGTTATTATCGTAATGACAGCCAATGTGTACAATGTACATGGTCATCGACTGCAATTACAAGTCTCGTATCTCAAGTTGTAACATTTTAGTGCTGACATCAATTGTTTTCCTTCATAGAGTAGGAAATTCGGAAAGGTATTTTAAAATGTAATTCGGGGCTTATTCTTGAATTTAATTTCTTTTCTTTTTTAATTTTGTAATATGTCCAGAACCTTTGACTATTCTAATTTCTTTTTCATACCGAAATGATTTTTTAAATATTTAAAGAGGATGTAAAATACTTACAAATTACTGAATAATCTTTGTTTTTTTTCGTACTAAAATTGGCCATGTATCCGCATTTTTAGCTTTAATCTTATTTTATTAGGAACCATTGAAAAAGTGTAATCGAATTCAGTAACAAGAAAATCATATAAAGCACACTCTGGAGAATTTTGCTAACTTACGAACAATTAATATTTGTTGCGCTTATGTGAGCACACATTTTAAGATGTTTTTTTTTCTCGAGTTCTAACCTAAAATATGAATGTCGCCGAACGGAAATAAAATTTAAGGGAGAAACTACTAAGTATAATTCAGCACCTTGAGAATTAAAATAATCATCTCTATTAATAATAAGGGTGTCTATATGGTGATCAGGCAATTAGAAATTCCCGGTTTCCCTGACCAAATTAAAAATGTCTTTTTGTAATGTATCTCAAACCAACGTATAGAAATGGGAATTTTACCATAATATATCACATACAAAATTTATGTTATAAAAAACTATGATGATTCATTCACACGTACCATACTTGTTCTTAATCAGAGACTGAAGTGATAAATATTAATCGAAATTACATTGCTGATCACGAGTATGATACCATTAGTTTATCTATAATTGGTTAAGTTCTATGAACGTTACTTATAAGAGACGCCATTTCATCTCTTATTAAAAAGGTTAAAAGCTATCGGCATTTTTGATCAAATAAGTGAGGATGAAGGAATTTTGTCAATTAAAAACTAAAATATATTGAAAAAGCAGTGCTGATTTTAATGTTTTCTTCAAATTTAAACCAAATCTAATAGAATAAAAAAGATTGACATTAAAAGAACTTAAAAAATCATTGAAAAACTTTGGTGCAATTGTGTGGTAATCATATTTTCTTCTCTCTGATTCTCGATTAAAAAATAAAAATAATATAAAATAAAAAATTATTTTTGCGATAGAATTACAAGATTTCGGAATTAAAAATAAAATTCCTAAGTTTGTCTCGATTTCGTGGTCCATTTGTGAATTTGCATTTGCGGACAAGTTACCTAGTGCAAATTTGACCTGTATTTTAATTTCCCATTTCTGGACAAACACACCTAAAATTATGAAACCTTGCTAAAAAATACTTCCATTTAAGTACGTTATCCTATAGCATTGTTCAAAGAAAACTCTATTAAACCCCGTAAGCGTTTAAAACGTCCGAGACCTGAATTTTCCCATTTTTCGGCAACTATCCGTAAAAGGAAAAGAAGAAAATGAATTAAAAATGCGCTGAACAGAGGATGAAACATATGATATAGTTCAGATTTTGTAAAAATTCGTAACAAGGAGCGTTATCCTGGGTCACGTATAGGAGCAGACTAGCAGCTCGAGCAACATTGGAAGACCCCTCTTTCTCAATTTATCTCTGCCTTTCTTGGTTGTTTAGCCTCTGGTATCCTATCCTCTCTTTCTGGCTCACTTTGGCATTGCTTTTGGCTTGGGCCGGGTGTAATCGGTTCCCCGAAGCCGGGGCTCATTATCGACCCGTCGGCCTAGCAATTACCTGCGAAGCCTGGACTTCGTGTGTGCCAGGCCAACAACACAGTTTCTGACTCGACTGGACTCTACTCGAGCACCAGAACACCCGTACATTCGACCCCTTTGCCCCGATCCCCCCCCCCCACTATACTGTATACTGTATATGCGAATATCCACGGCAGAAGCAGCAACAGCAGTACCAAGAGTCAAATCTTAAGGCACTGAAAAAAATGGTTGGTTGGGACAACTATATTAAAGTAGTAGAGCCAACTAACTTAGTTTGCAATATATGTCGATACCACCTGAGTGGTCGTGGTCACTTCTTTTATTTCAATGAATGGCAGTATTACTTTACTTGATTTAGCAAAAACTTCCGATAGTTCCGATGGTAGATAACAACATTCAAGTAGTTGTAGCTGCTACTTAAAATATTAAAAGTCTTACCATTGAATAAGTAGGCCTTGGAATTAGGTTAGTACTTCTGAACTCTTAAAGTAATAATGTTAATTATTATAACTGGTATAGTTTTCACTCTTGATAGAAGAAAAACTTGGTCAAAATCAAAATTCCCCTTTAAGTAGGGTATATATGTTTGGAGAATTGTTGTGAAATCAAGAAAATCGCACGAAGGAAAACAAATACTTAACAACAACAAAAAATAGTTAATTCGTTAGACATGGTGCTTTCAGGATTTCATCCGAGTAATAAATAACCTAGTCATACTGTTACAAACCTTCAGGGAAAATTCACATTAGATCCACATGTTTTTTACTTAAGATTGAGTTTTTTAATATAAATTTTCCAAGTTTGTACACCCCACTTGAGAGGAAATTGATGTCTAAAGTCAGGATTACTACTTTAAGTATACTTAGAAGTACTAATTTAATTGCAAAACTTACTAATTTATAGTAGGACTTACTGCTTGAAGTAGAAAGTATATTTACCTGAAAATGGTTATTTACCATCAGAAGTTGTTGCAAGAACAAGTAAAGTAGTAAGTACAACTCTACCACTCTTCGAAATAAAAGTAGTAACCACGACAACTTAGGTGGCATCGACATATATTGCAAACTAAAATAGTTGGTCCTTCTCATTTACTAGATGTCCCAACCAATCAATTTTTGTTCAGTATCAGATTCTGAACTTTGAGCACCTAAGAAATACTAAACATGGCGAAGATCGTGAACATAACGCGATATTTTATCGCAAATATTAGGAGCACTACAGCTAAGGTTTCAGTTCTGCTAATGTCGCCAATAAACAAAACTTGTAACCTTTACTACTAAACATGAGGCCTTTCATAAATCTAATGTTTCGTCCAATAGGAGATTGAATTGATGAACAGAGCCTTTTTTGAAAAAAATTCTTCCCTGTTGTCCAATAATTGAAAACGAGTCTTGACTTCAAACCAGATAGTTGAGGTTTGGTCAGCCACGAATCCTTCAATCTGCTGAGAAGAGTGACTTCTGTTGCAATTACTCCAACGCTCCGTCGAAAACTGCGGATAGAGACAGACAGACGGACGGACAGACAGACAGAGGTTCGCTGATAATTACTGGATCCGCTGAGTATGCAATAATTACTGACTGTGCCAATTCAAGCTACTTACAGAGGAAGAAATATTTCCACGGAAGTTTCACGTCTTCTCCTTCTTCAGTTTTCTGAGTTTAAAAAAATTGATTTGATATCTAAAAGCTTGGTAGCCGTAGATCAGGGTAAACCGGCCAATAAGGAAAACTCAGGAAATTTTAATGATGAGGGAAAATCCGAAAAAAATTAGGCATTTTTTTTTAAATCTTGCAAAAGTCAGATAATTTCTGTAAGAGGAACTTCAAATAACTGTCAAAGATAATAAATTTGAAATTGTTGCATTCCGTTTAGAAAAGATATAATGTTACAAACTTTTCAAGGTTAGGTTTCTGATCTCATATTTCTACTTCTTTTTTTCCAGTAGCTTCCTCCGAATGATTATATTTGTAGTCAAAAGATTTATTATTAAGTTAAACTTCAACAAGTTTGTTTAAAAGTGATCCTGTTTGGTTGCAGATGCAACCGCTTTGGTAGCAAATTAATTTTTGGTTGAAAATTTCCATATTGGTGTTAAAAATTCAACTGAAACTTTTCTTGGTTGAATATACGATTATTCTTCTTTTCAGTGTGAAAATTTATCTTCTTGAATAGAAAATTTATCTTTTTGGATTAAAATGCAAATGTTTGATTGAAAATGTATCATCTTTGGTTGAGAATTGAACTATGGTACAGTAAGCCGCATAGGCGGGTACAGTGAGCCATCAGAGAAATTGATATGTAACATATTGCAATCAGTGCAGGTTTTAGTGACATGTCTACGTTAAACGGTAAAATTCAATAATTGACATATATTTAAAGATTTTACAATCAGGATAACTATAAAAGAAACCTAGAAAAATTTGAACGAAAAATCTGCCAACTTCGCGGGGACATTCTCATCGCGCGGCTCGCAAGATTGAGCGCGCCTAGGGCGCGCGTCTGATGAATATTACGCTTCGCGCAGCGATAATGGGTTAACTCGCGCTTCGAGCTCGGATATTTATTCTTTTCATTTGGAATGCTTGAATAAAATTTTATCGAAAAGATCTCTTTCAGATCGCAGTATTTATATGCCTCTTCCTATTCTGAATTTGCTACTTAATTAGGTATAGTTGAAGATTAAGTTTCTCAAAGCTTTGTAGGCTTTGAGGTCCACATTCTTATTGTGACACTTGCGCAGCGTACTGCATTTTTGAAGGACATTTATAAACAGGTTTTGTTCAATCTTTTTTTTTGCCTTTTTGGTCGTTTTTCTACAAATTTTTTAAGTATTTTTTTTTTATTTTCAATGTTATTTTTCATGAATAAAACAAAAAGTACGCGTCCTATCAAAAAGTGATTCTTAACAAAATTGTAGACCTTTTTTGGGATCACAATTTTTGTTGAATCATCTTTTTTCATATACTGCAGAGTTTGACCACAAAATGGAATTTTTGATTTTTCATTATTTTTTGTGCAATAAATAAATGAATTTTCGATTTTTCAAGGAAATCCAACAAGTTGTTATGATAATCTTGTAGGGCATGGTTTGGCTTAAAATTTGGACTGTCGATTGATTTTAAAAATTTTGAAAATGCTGTACCTCTGAGAATATTTTCTTTTTATCGACAAAAAAATCATTGAGATAAATTGTTTCTCTTTGTCAATAGTATAAATATCCGTGAATAAAATTTTCAAATTCAGAAAAAATGGTCTCAAAAATTTTGAAAATGTGCTCACTTTTTGAATTTTTATCAAAATAGCTGGTTAACGAACTCGTCCTTTCTTTTAGGACCCAAAAAAAGTGTGCTGAAGATCGATTTCATTCGTTCAGTTTTTTGAGAGTTATCATGTTTACGGACGGAAGGACGGCCGCACTGACGGACAGAGAGACAGACGCCATCGAAAGAACTTGATTTTCTGATCCAAGGGTTCTCGAAACGTGGAGATCCGTTAAAAACTGTGATGTCAAATTGCGGACAATTCTAATACTTTCTCAATCATAAATTATGAGAATGTAAAAATGTATTCCTCGAGGTTCAATAATGCGTAATCACCATAAGTAATCCAAATTAAAAAGATTTACAATGATATTTCCAATTCATATTTCAATAGTGTACTATATTAAAATGTTCGTTTTATTATTAAAATTAAAAATAATTTTAAAATATTAAAATTCCTATTTTTTGGGCCATTGAAAATCGAAATTATTATTTTTTAAACAATATAAAATCGCGCAATTCGTATGAAACTTGGATAGATATATTCACTATACAGAAATACATTACCAATAAAAAAACAAATCTGCCCGCCTCGCGGGCACATTCTCCTCGCGCGCAGCTCGCTTGGCTCGCAAATTTGAGCTCGTCTAGAGCACGCGACTGTTGGTCCTCGCGCTTCGCGTTCGATAATATGTTTATCTCGCATTTCGCGCTCGATGATGTATTTCCCTTGCACTCCGCGCTCGATCTTTGTATATTTCCACAGATTTTTTTTAACTAAAGGTCAAACCATCGACAACAGTAATTTATACAAATTTACAAATTATATATCATTTCCATAAATGTATATTATTACAATTAATAACATGAATTCATATTAAAACATACGTAGTGTTATTGACTCGTTTAAAAAATGCGCGTTCTTTAAAAAAATTTTGCTATACAAATTTTATTGAAACTGCTGCCTGTTTTCAAAAACTGAATTTACTCATTTACAATTTCATTTTTACGATTTAAACATTACACATACGGTCTACACATCAGCATTACCTTTTTCTAACTTCTAAATTATATCCCTAGCCTCAGTCACTCACGAAAATTCGATTGATGAAGGAATGGGGGAGGGTGGGATTAGTGTAAACCGAGTCATAGTTATAGTTAGTGTTTTATGCTGAAACTTTTTCAGCTATTTTTCACAGTTTAACCGTAAAATTTAAATTTTGATTTTCCATTTTTTTTATGCTGTCAAAATTTTAATGTTTGATTTTTCAGGAAAATTCAAAAAGTTGTTAGGACAATCTTATAGGGCATTCAAAAAGCAACATTTTTCTTCTCTTGACTTGTTTCATATCGTGCGTTATTTGGCTTAAAATGTTAATTTTCGTGTGCTTTTTGGAATTATGCAAATGCTGTAACTCTGGTCATTTTGTTTTCATCAAAAAAAGTAATTAGGAGGAATTGTTTGTCTTTTTGATTACTATAAATAATTGCACAGAAAATTTTGGAGTCTTGAAAAAAGTGGACTCAAAGATTATCAAAATGTGCCAATCTAATCTATCAATTCTTTCGAAAGTTATCGTGCTAAAAAACTAAAAATCTACAGACGCACACAGGCAGACCCCTTCGGAAAAACCTGTTTTTCGGATTTAGGGGGTCTCAAAAGGTGGATATTTGACCAAAACCGCAAGGGAGATTAAATTTTACACAAATCTAATACCTTCTCTGGATGAGAATGTAAAGATTAATTAATTTTCCATAATTAATGAGATTAATGATTAATGATTAATGATTGAGAACATACGAAAATGAAATATTTGGACAAAACACACACACTAGATGAAAAAGAAATTAAATGAGCAAAGTTTTGATGAGAATGTCCCCATTTACCGGGCAGATTTTTTGACTGTTAATGTTATTTTTTAAGAATAAAACAAAAACTACACGTCCTATCAAAATGATACCTTTAACAAATATGCAGATCTTTTTTGTGTGCAAAATTTTGATCTAATCATCATTTGTCCTATCTTGCATAGTTTGACAGTAAAATGAAATTTTTTATTGTTTTTTGTGCAATAAAAAGGTTAAATTTTCGATTTTCCAGAAAAATGTAAAAAATCGTTATAATAATCTTGTAGGGTTTGTTATTAGAACCATTTTTCTTGTCCTGACATTTTTTCGTATCATGCGTTGTTTGACTGAAAAAATTTTCATTTCTTTGTTGGGATTTTGAAAATAAGATATCTCTGAAAATGTACAAAGAATTTTTGAATTCTAAAAAAAGTGGTCTCAAAAATTTTCAAAATGTGCTCACTTTTTCAATTTTTATCAAAAATGTCTGGCTAACGAACTTGGCCTTTATTTTAGAATACTAAAAAAGTATATCAAATGCCAATCCAATCTGTTTTTCGGATTCAGGGGGTCTCAAAACGTGGACATTTGACAAAAACCGGAGGGGGGGAGGTCAAATTTCACACAAATCTAATACCTTCTCTAGATGAGCATGTAACAAAAAATGTTCAATAAATAGTTTTTTTTTAAAGTTGACTGGTTCACTGTTCCTGCCTGTCCACTATATACTAGCCGTTGCCCTACATGACTTTAGTTACAAACTTATCTCTTTTGTTAAAAAGTTAACTACTGAAAGTTGATCTATCTGTAAAAAATGATGTTATGGAATTGATCTAGCAAAGCATTAATTAATTTTTTTTCATTTAGTTCATATTTTTCATTTTTGATTGAAAATTGATCCTTTTAGTTGAAAATTGATATCTTTGGTTGAAAATTTGATTATTTTGTTGAAAATTATTATTTTTATACTGAAAACTTAACTTTTCCATTTTTCATTGAAAATTTATCCTTTTTAGTTAAAAATTCATATTTGAAGGTGTTTTATTCTTTTTTTGGTAGAAATTTGATATTTTTTATTAAAAAATTAACTATTATGTTTTTTTTTTTGAAAATTGATCTTTGTAGCTAGATAATTCAACTATTTGGTTAACAACTCTACCATTTAATTTGAAAACTAAAATATTTAGCTTAAAACTAAACTACCTAGTTTAAAACTAAACTATTTTGCTGAAAATTTAACTCTGTTAAAAATTGAACTAAGCAATTTGTTAAAAAAATTTTTTGTGGAAATAAGGTAAGAGTACCAATTCTGGGAGCCCCTTTAATTGTTGACATCCTTGCGCTTGCCATTTCAACTATTACATTTTCATAGGGGAAATCATCTTTTTGTGAAAATTCAATATTTAAGTCGGAACTTCAACTCTGTACTTGTGAAATGTTTTCTGAAAAATAATAATAATTTTTATTGATTCAAATATCTGATTGAAAATTCAACTTTTTGTTTAAATTTTATCTTTTTTTATTTGAAAAATCGACTTTTAAATTGAAAAATGATATTTACTTAAATTAAATTTGATTAATTAGTTGAAAATGCAATTTCTAAGGCCGACAAGTCATCTGTTTTATATTAAATAAATAAATGTTTGAATTTTAAGCTGAAATTGTGTTATACCGTTTACAAAAATCAGGGGAAATTCAAGGAATGTTTTGAAAACAAAGTTTGTCAGTCGCCCTAAAAAATGATTCATGATTAGAAATTGACTATGTCGAAACAACTCGCTTTTTCTTGTCACGTTTCTCCGAAAAAGATAGAAAATGTAACCATCACCTAGCGGTAATTGTTATTATTATTACACCATTAAGTCGCTTCCCTTTCGGGGTAGGCGTGACTCACTCGGTGGGGAGGGGAGCAGTGTGAGGAAGGGATTATACAATTTTTAGATTGATCTAGAATTCCCGTGTTATTTATTTAAAAAGCACGTTTATTCCGCAACACTGCTCCGACCCAGGTTGCTGATTAATCTCTCTAGCAATCATCTCAAGTGAAGATCCTCACAGAGTCGTCATGTGAGGCTCCCCACTTGGGTCCATTAGTATCCAAGGTCTTTTGTTCCAGGCGTCATTCACTCTACTGACACTCTTCTTATTAACTATTTTCCGCCATCCTTTTCTGTCCTGGCATAGCTTTTTTAACGTCCATGCATTTTTTCATGCAGGCTGTCGGATTTCTATGGCTTCTTATGTCCCTTCTAACTAGGGTCTCATTCACACATTCTAACCATTCCTTCCGCGGTCTGCCTCT
>JAAAKG020000017.1:2425229-2450316 GCA_010014905.2 Druon quercuslanigerum
TAGACCAGTAGACAAACAAAATTAACATCTAAAATTAATAGTTAAATATTTCCTGGTCAATAAACCTAAGATCAACAGTTGTAAACAAAGTTAAAGTTATATATTAAAGTTATCTTACTTATATCGTAAGTCAAATTTTTGTTTACTTATGCGCGTTTTAATCGAAATTGGAAGTATTCGTTATTTGCAGAATGGAATGTTGAAATTTAACTATTTAAATTTAAAGGCAGTGGAAATTAAATAATTTCACATTTTAAGCACTCAGAAGTCCCTAAATCTTCATGGAAATGTTAAGAACATTCCAACCCCGAACATTCTAAGCTTCAAAGCTAAATGTTAATTTATATTGCCAGTCGAAAATTCAAAAAAATTTCCTGAAGAATTTTAAACTTATTTTTCAAACTCTCTCATTTCAATAATGATAGGATGCAAAATTGCAATCTTTTATTGTAATTCTCAATTAGATTGAAAGTTATGAGACATTCAGTGAAAACTTTAAATGCATAAAATATTTTTTTAAATACAATAGTGATAGATGGTACGTATATAGTAGGAATGAGGATAATGCACTTTAATCACATTGAATGAGAAGCAATTTGATAATACTTCTTGGAAAAAGAATGGGGTGCATTAATATCATTCCTATTATAAGCAAGTTCGTTTTATCCAGTATGTAAGAAAACATTGGCAAATCAAATAAATTTTTCTGCCTTATTTCAGTAAAAAGTTACATGTAAACAATAAGCAGTAAAAAGTGTGAACGTAAGAGGATTTAATGAAAGTTGTTGTAAAATTTGCAAAAACTATACCTTTCTACCTTATTCAAGTTTCAAATTCAGTCAAAAAATTTCTTAATTTCTTTCAAATTTCCATTCCAGATTTTCTTTAAAAATAGGACCAGGTTAACTAGGAACTCACGCGCAGTAAAAAAAAACAATAGATTTCTTCTCATAATAAACAACCCCACAAAACTCAATGAGTCCATCACCCTGTTAAATTACTCCAGTCACTCAAAAAGAGAGAACTAAGGAAACTAATAATTATCTCTCACTGCAAAAAATCCTCGATTCATATTATCTCTACATACTATGTAAAGTAGTAAAAGGAAAACGAGGAACGAATCTGCGAAAAAAAAGAACAACTTGACTCAGGAGCGGGAGATAAAAGAGTGGGGGAAGTTGCAAAGAGGCGGGAGAGCTAAGTCGGTGCGCGTGTCTCCCCCCAGCTTGAACATATGTTGGTCGTGAAGTGCGCGCGCATTTCACGGTTAAATTACCCTCCACTGAAGATACCACATTTTGGAGGGGAGCGAAAGTCGAAGTGGGCTTTGCAGAGAGGCGGATTGGGGCGGTGACCTATTCTTCGTACACCCGCCCCAGAGCTCGGCCCCCTTCTTGCCTGGAGGTCGCGGTAGGCACATTCCCTACTACCAGCCCTACCCGGACGTGTTTCACTGAGGCGAACCCGATCCGTTGCCCGGCAGTCTGTCACGGGGCGAAGAGCGGGAACCACGCTAACCGGTTCCCTGTAGAAACGTTTTTTTCCACGCGCCCAACATCACCGTCGCTAGTGTTTCATAAGCCGACGGTCTTCGTATATCGGATTGTGATAAATAAAAGCATTTGCAGTTTAAAAACATTGTAGCAAAAGATTTTCGCTAAAGATTTGTTTAAGTTTGTTTCCTCTCGGGGTGCCTGACATCCTGAAAGAGGCCTACCACGAGATGCTGACCGACATGGGACCAGCAGCCGCTGGTCAGCTTTACCCGCAACTACAAACCATCAAGTCACCTATTCATGGTCATGTGGTGAGTGTCAATATCCTTCGATCTAAGTGTTGTGGAATTCAAGACAGGTGAAGTTACCCAATGGGTTCGTGATAACGAAAAAGTTAATTAATGATTAGCATTGGTAGTACAAGTACCAACCAAGTTATCCGTCGGGACGTCAATTGTGTCGCAGACCCCGAAATGTGGATAAGCTGAATTGCCCATCTCCCAGCCTCAGATAGGAATCTTAGTCCCGACAGTTGAAAACTGGAATCTACCATCTCCAACATCAGGTGCTACTGTCGACTTGTCACCTCTCGAAGGTCCGATCAAGCTGGATAAGATCGACGGTCCTGTCGGCAAATTAGTACCTGTTCCTCAAATGCCACTAGTGTCTTCGAATTAGCTACTTCTTTGTGCGGTGCTTCTGATCCTTATCGTGATTGCCTCTTCGAATGGATAGTCATCGTGTCTATTAACGATGATGGTAAATTTGCTATCAGTAAGATATTTGGGTAATTGCTGGGTTCGTACATCATGGGGATCCTCCCTCTATCGAAGATGATGGTTCCTTGACAAAGAACTTCAGCTGTCCCTGATCAATTGTTATCATCTTATATCCAATTGTACCAATGAGAAATTGAAAATTTTCATCATCTCTCTGTTAATATCCACCATACCACAAACCTTGATCCCAAAAATTTCAAAAGAATCATAGAATTCTTTCTTAGTTACTTTTCAAAAATCCTCTTTTCAACAAAACACCAGCCACTTCCAGGCAATAATCTTTAGTATTCAGACGTCTTCTAGGTAATCCCTGGATTATCCGTTTCTGTTTTGACTGGAACGGTAGTAGGTCCACCCTCATTCTAAATTCTAAAAATCTAAACTGTGGAATCTACTTCTAGTTTCCAGTTCCACTCGCTCTTTATTCCATTCTCACAAAACACGTGTTCAACTTCTCGTTCGGGTTTCTTAAACAGAATTTTATTTTATGACTCGGCATAAGGTCGCTCTCTCAATGATTTACGAGTCGACGTAAAAAAGTAATTAAATCCGTGGCATCAAAAAGAGGCATACGAATATTAATTAAGTGCGTAGAAGTCTCCTCTGTGTATACGCTGCGCTGAAAATTAATCTTGGTGGAAATCCCCTACCACCGGACGTCGCGACACACGTGCGTGTCGCACTTTTTTTCGACCTCTTTTTCCGAACCATCCTTTTTTTCATTATTCCCCCGTCTTAATCCTTACGTCATCGTCCACCCTTGCGGGACTTTATAATGGCCCGCGGCATGATCCATCGATAACCGATAGACAGTTCGCAGAATTGGAAATAAATCACCTTCTGATGCTATGGAAAAGCACCTGCTCAGAGATAATTTGATTCCCAAGATGAACTTTCATTATCAGCTGTTGACTCTTTCGAAATCTTATCACAATTTTTTATACACTCTGCAGTCTGCACCAAGTCAACATCTTATAAAGAATAACTTTTCCTATGTTATTCCCTTGAAAAACAATTTTTTAGCACTTAATTTCACTAATTTCTTTCACAAAAGCTCCTTTTTGCTAGAGCAATTTATTCAAGACCTTTTATGAGTTCTTGCAACTTAAAAGGTATACATTTATACTATAATTCCTATCATGGTTCTTAATAAGAACCACGGATTCGCGCAACGCTGACTTATACTTCATTGCTTATTCATGACTTCATATACGTCTATATAGTTCACCACTCACGCTAATGGTAAAACTTTTTAACTCATAATCTACTTTTAATACCTTTACATTACAAATTAGCTTCAGGTCTCTTTCCTTACAAATATTATGAATGTCAAGAAAGTTTCAGTTTTGGCTGGAAGTTCAAGTAGCACTCGAAATGTATCAAGTGTCCTTAGCACAAAGGTCCTTGTGCAAGGTTCTCAAGCATCAAAGCGACCCTACCTGTGTCCTCCGAGCCAATTATTTATCTGATCTCTTTTGTGACCCAGAAGATCCACTTGACAGGATGCGTGGGATGCAACATGATCCCTACTTCCTTTCGCCACCCGATGCCACGCGTTGAATCCGTGATCTAACTCCATAAAAATATATTTCTCTTTTTACCAAAGTTTCGAAAAAAAACCTCATGTAACTGAATTTGATCGCTGATTTATCAAACAGTTTCTTTTGTAGCCAGATGTTATACTCTGCTAGAAATTCCGCTAGCGTGCAAACCTTTTCGAAAAAAAAATAATTTATTTTAACAGGAATAATATAGGACATCTTTTAAGATTTCCTTTGAATTGTCGTTAAGATGATAATACTCTTTGGTAGAATTTAGGGCATTTTAGTTACGTAAAGAGACTGCTGTTTTCGAATTTCAGAACTCTCGCTCCACTTCACTCTAGTGGTGGCTTCGGATTATCCTAAAATCCTATTCCACGCTAAAGAGTGTCCTTTTAAAATTCAAGCGTCGCTCCGCTGACATTTTCAAGAGCGACAATGGACTGCGAAGCGGACATAGAGAGAGAGAGAGAGAGAGAGAGAGAGAGAGAGAGAGAGAGAGAGAGCTTGTTCATCCATTCGTTGCACAGTAGGGATCAAAGGGAGCTTGTGGCCTTTTTATGTGACCTAAGCGGGTTACCTGAGGAGCACCTATTTCTGCCTACCGGATGCACGAAGGATGTCAACCTAATTTGTCTCCGGGTGTTCTTGTTTTCATACCGACCACAGCTTCTTACGAAACATCTAACGTTATTCTCCATTGTCCCAAAAACGATCTGGAAAATAAGAACTGGCCTCCATCAATCTCCAAAACCTTTTCCTTCCGTTCTTTCACTCGAACAGATTATGGAAAGCTGAAAATTAGAAAATTGCCACTGATTATAGGGGCGGGTGGTACCTATGGGGCACCTGTACATAATCTAGTAGTTTTTTTTTTTTGAATAATTAATTAACTTTAATAATTTTATATGACCAGTTATAAGATTATATTCGCTGTAAAAAATTGTATTTTATCATTTCTATTCTGAGAAAACTTGCCTTATACAGTGTGTACCAGCCTGCCCTGCTTTCAAAATATTTCCAACTGGTATATCGTGTTAAAGTGTAAATTAAACCTTTCGAAGCGACCCTCAACTTGTCCCATTTGTGAACGCGATTTCTAAACGGCAGATGTTTAGGGGTGACAAAATGGCCGCTATTCTTCATCCAGGTCCTGTAAAAACCGTTCTTGAGTTATGATTGATCGCTTCAAGCGATTATAGGTGTGAATATGTTAGCCAAAAGAATATATTATTGTCAACTTTCAAAAATAAAAAATTCTGAGAATTTAAAAAGTTAGTAAGATTCTCAGTTTGATAAATTAGTTTCTCTGTAAGCACGCGTAACTATTGGTGGTATTCACAACGGTAGTTATAGGCAATATCAATAGTCGTGCCTGGCGAACATAAAGTGCCCCGACCCGCAAGTCAAAGCATCAATTTGGCAGATATATCAGCTGGCCTGTGTGCTTGTACCGAGATTATAATACCAAGTGGAGGCTCGATAATTGAAAAGTGAAGAATTCCCACTTCTACGTGGCAAACAATGTTCCTCGCGCGCAGCCACGTCGAATTACTGACCATTATCGTGACGTATCATCGCATCGTCATTCAATGAACCAGACGTGGTTATTCAATATAGTCTTGAAACTTACACATGAGAAAAGCAGCGTAGAAGAAGGCCTCGATTGAAAAAATATTAGACAAAAAAGCGGTACACAGGAACGCCTGCATAGGAGCGATTGATTTAATAATTCCAAGAACTGCTGGCCCACGCAGTTACACAACCGTGTGCCAGTGTGTGGCAGCGTCAACAATAGGTCGCCACCAGTTTACAATAGACTGTTTACGTTGCCACTGAGTGATTTATTCACATGGCAATTGCGAGGAAACCCCCAAAACTACTCTTATATTGGCGTTCTTGTGTAGTTCAAATACAATTTCTGTCATAACATTCTTTTATTTCAATGTAGAAGAAAAAGCTAAATGTAATTACGAAATTCTATCGACTGCGGAAAAAGTTAATTGGGCAAAGTATTTTTTGCTTAGGCCAACTTTTATACAACCTATAGACCTATACTATTTTTTCATTCTTTGATTAAACTTGGTTAACTCGTTCAGTCTATTATCTACTCTAGTCTGATAGAGGAATTTTTGATATTCGAATATCTGAATTTTTTAACGCACATAAAGTAGATTTCGAAGCAAGTTTAGCTTCTTAATGGCATTCCAAGGAAAGATTTCTAATCGTAAAATGTTAAACGGCATTCGTGACCGACACCTTCTCGACTTTATCCTATCACAAAATTCTTGCTCCCGCTTTTGCTGATCGGAGTCCACGAGAGGCACTGTGCGATGATGAAGAACCCACCAGGGGTGCCAACCACCCGTGGCGCGAGCCAAAACACGAAACTCCCCGTTACCGCATCACTGAGGAGTGATTTATCGAGTCGATGATGTGTCCGATTGAGTGTGACAGTTCTTGAAATAAAAAGAGATAGAGATAGTTATTGATATTAGATAGCAAGCTCACACTGAGTTAATTTATAAGAGGCATTAGGGCAGGTCAAACAAATCGTTTTTCGGTCCTATCAAAATTTCTTCCTTCGTTTAAAAAAGCAATCAATATTTGTATTCAAACAAATGAAATTAAATAAGAAGGCATTATTAAATTGTAATATTCAATTTATTTTAAAATAATTGTTATTGAAGGCTCTCATTAACCAACTTTTTAAAACATGCACTACAAGAATGTGAGGGGTATCAGTTGGAGAAAAACGCAATATTTCAGAAAAAGTCCTAGTTCTTGAGAATTGCATGATAACTGCCAATTCGAAAGTATTACACAAATATCTTTTACTGCAGGAAGAGACCATCGACAAAATGTGTGATTTTGGTCTTCTCTCTTATACTAATGGTCGGAGCCGCAATTTTTTTCAAGCGTCCTCGGAATATCAAAGCGTTAAGGAATTATTTTCAGAGAAAAATAAAACTCCTCTTCGTTTTACATATAAAATAGTCGACTGGTTTTCAAGAAAAACTCTTTTTGCTACGCCGACAAATGGTATTTAAATAATGAGTAGACTTCCTTGGGACAAAAAACATTGGTGACAAGGAATTAATTTTCTTGGAAGTAATCTGTTAGTCAAAGATTACGATATCTATTACTAAATTTGATAAAATATTTTTTTGCATTAGAAAAATGGAAAAGCTTAGAGTTAAATAAAATCAAAAAATAAATTGAGTGTCATCCAGTTATATAATTGGCATATTTGAACTGAGACAAAGCAGATTTTTCCCATCAGGAATATAGTAACTGTACTTTTAATGCCGCTTTTTTTGTAAATGAATAATTAAATCGAATAGAGCGATGTACTGCGGTTTCTTTTGCATAGGGTTTCGTTGCCGATAGCATTGCCAGTATTGCAGCATCGCAAATAATTTAAATGGTATTCTCGTCTTCGCACGAATCTATTAAAATCGCGTCTCGTCGGCGTCAACTATAATCGCTTAAAAATTATTTTCTCTATTTTCCACTTACACAGTATATTTCAGTACTTGTTGTTAATTGATACGTCTAATTGAACCACAACTGCGTATATTTTAAAAAAAAATTTAAATGGTATTCAAAACAATCAAAGTATAACGCATATATTTTTTCCATTGAAATGGAAAAATATTGATAAATTTGTATTTGTTGTCTATGGTATAAGTGAATATTAAAAGACTATTTAAAATTATGATAGATTCTTTTAGTATTAGAAAAATACAGTCCGGAGAATGTAAATGAAAAGTAGTCTCTTCCGGATATAATGAGAACGTGAAAGAAATAACTCTACTGATGACAATTATAACGATCATACACTTATAAAGAAAATTGCCAGGCTTTGTAACGACAGTTACAAATTACGGTAATTTCCTAGCTCGCGTAATATTCCGAAATTCACTTTGTACTCGTTATGACTTCTCATAAATACCTTTAGAAGGTGCAATTAAATTTTTCCGTTTTTAAGAATCCGTCAGTTTTAATTATGAAAATAACATGAATGTATAAATCACTTTACCACAATTACAGTAATATTTAAATAAATTCAGTGTTAATTCAATAAAAAAAAACTTCATAATTGATTAAAAGTTGCTTTTTTAGGATAATTTTTCCTCGTTTTTAATCAAATATTACTTCTTTAATAATTAATTTAGCATATTATTATCTTTTTAATAAAATGCTTACCAATTTTGCATCAAAGTAGACATATATATATATATATGTGTGTGTGTGTGTGTATCGAAGCCTAGGTTTTGATCTTATCGTGAATTGAATTACGTAATAGAATGGTGGTTGTAAGAAGGCAACACCCAGTCATGCATACATAGTCACAAATGAGAAACCTTAATTTTCCACATTTCACTCTATCTCGTCCTTGCCAAGTCGCGTAATTTGCATTTCGGAGCCTGCACATACAGGAACGTGCAGGACGACGTTATCGTGGTTGATGCTTGAGGCAAGGAATTACGTTCTCGACGAATTGCATAACCAACCCTATGCGCATTATAAGGCGTCGTTACGTGTTACAGCCTAGGATACAAAATCCGCCTAATCGTTGTTCGTTTAGGTGAGTGATAGTCCGTAGGTCGCTTATGACTTCCGGTCAAACATAATCATTCCGATGTGGCCGATATCGCCTCGTGGTTTAAGGCTTCGTTAATTTTACGTCGAGCCATTAATCCTTTACTTTGTTAATCTAACAGGTAACTGGAACTAAGAAAAAAAGAGACGGCCTTGGTTCTTGAGTTCGCCTGCAAGATTTGTGAAGGCGCCGAAAAAATCATAGGCTAAATTTTCTGGCGTCATGATCGAAAGGTTTTAATTTGACGACTTTCAACTTTGATGGTAATAATTCGGTTGCTTCTAATTTTGTACAGTACCTAGCCTAGACCGCTTCCAATTTTGCATCGAAATTTTGCAGTTCCAATATTGAATACGTTCAATTTCTAACAGTACGATTTTGGCCACTTCATCTTTCTTACGCTTACAATATTGGACATTTCCACTTGAAACATTTCCAACTTCAGACAGTGGGTAATTGTTTTAACTTTGGAAAACTTTCCATTTCAGAAGCTTTCCAATTTCGAATGGCATACTTATTCAGACGCTTCAAAGTTTGTACATGTCAAGATCGACTGCTTCAACTTTCGAGCGCTTCTAATGTCGAACACTTCCAACGACAGAAGAAATTTGACCTCTTACAGTTTTTGCCACTTTTCAAACTTTTAAATTTCAGACGTATTCTATTTCCCAAATTTTCAACTTTGGACGACACAAACTCGGCTTCTTCTATATGAAGATTCGTTCCTCCATGAATGGCGAAATTTTGATTTATTTAAGATGAAACTTTGGCTCTTCTAATGATATAAAAGAGTTTGATTTGAGGAGATGGCACTTAATAGGATACTTTTGAAAACACCGCAAAAGAAGGAAATGGGTGCGTGTAATTTATTTATAAGGTTCTCTTATTTACCATGTATGTGGAATAAATATCAGCTGTAGAGCTTCTTGCTCGACCCCAAATGTAGCTCCCACGGCTCAGTTGGCCACTAAATCCCGAAACAATAAATCTGTGAGAGTGGAGTCACCCTCTTATGGGGCTCTTATACAGGGATGATGTCCTCAGGGGGTGGCCTAATATGTCACAGTCTGTTGCAGTGATCTCGAGCGAACCCTATTGGGGGTCACGGGGACGAGTGAGGGCGGTTTATGGGGATATGTGCTCCTAATGGAGTGATTCAATAGCGATGATCTGATAAACCACTGGCGTACTTGCTCGCGTTGATCGAATCAAATGAAGAAGCTTTGGATGCAACGCTATTAAGCGCTTTTTAATTAATCAATGGTATTATAAACAAATTCTATAATCAGTTGATAATGTCTTTTTAATCGCCCAGTACTTTACTCAGTTATTTATCTTAGAAGCTATTTGAAATTACTATCAAGCAGTATTTTATAATTCCTCAAAAAACTGATTTATTTATTGGAATGTGATATTTACTTCTGACTCAGTTCCTACCCTCATCAACTCTTTAAACAGGATTTCTGCCTGAAAAAAATGTCTCAACAAAATGAAAACGTTTCGAGTGATATATTAGCTCCTCTAACCCTCTAACCACGTTTTACAAACCACGTTCGTCATCACCTCCACAAGCATTTCGTTTCCATAATGCACGTATGTGCGTAGACTCTCACAAATACAGTGCGGCAACGTGAATCCTCCCAGAGTGCAATGAAGCTATAAATTCTGTACGCTCAAGGAGAGAAGACATGCGAACCAATTTGCTTGTGAGTTGAGAGAACACTCGGTGCTAGTATACTCAACGCCAAGTAAAACTCAAATATGCAATAATTATCAACTATAGTCGATATTCCGAGGTGTGTTTGAGTGACCGCAGGTGCTGACCGCAACCACGCTCATACCCATGTGTGTGTGCGTGTGTTTCCAGTTAGAATTGCAAATCTCAACGATGTGCTTGAACACGCGATTTGTTTATTTATTCTGGGCGTACATGCTGGACGACTTTTTTAACGCGTCGCTCTTTCGTGTCGTGTTTTCATAAGCACAAACGGACATTTTGAAAAAAAAACACGCAGAAAACACATAAAAATCTGCAATAGACAAAATTTATTTAATTATTCTTCCATCTTTAGAAAAACATGTTTTTTAAATGCTATAATATCAAAATAATTTGTCGTCCTCTAGTATGGATGTATAGCATCATCGGGGTTAAATTATAAGTAAGAAAACAGGAAAAACAAACATTTATTTTTACTTTCTTGGGAAAAATTAACAAAGGAAATAGCATTGACCAAACAGGGAGAAATTAAATTAAATGAACCATCCATTTTTCCGTCTCTAGCAGCAAGGAGCGTTTACCACACAACATCAGCATAATACCTATAATCGCCCTGGCCATAATTCATATTGTTGAGAAAATCATATACTTTTCGTCTCGTTACATGTTTGGTGCAAATACACCATGGTTCGTGTAAAAACAATTTCGCGCAAAGAGCGGTCGAACTCAAATGTGGACTATGAACTCCACAATGCAATGTCGATTGACATACGTGTTCAGCTTACATAATACTTTCTGTTAAGCAAAGATAATGCCGAAGAGTACCTAAATAATATTTTTGAAATAAGAAAATAGCTGATATAAATATCTTAATTCAATTTTTTGTTATTTAATTCAATAACAAAGACACTTGTATTTCTAGAATTGATTTTAAAATTCAGATTTGGGCGAAATATTCTTTTAAAATCATTACTGAAGGCCAGATACTAAGTTTCACCTTAAAGTATGATTTCTTGGAGAAGAATGGCACAAACGACAGCAGTGATTTGTCAGTCTTTCGACTTTTGATGGGAACTAGTTGTTACTCTACAACAACCACGGCGCACCTGTCCGCGAAGCGATGAACGAGCATGACTGACTGACAAGTATGATTTAGTGCCAGTTTGTTACTCCGCTGCTATTTGTAACACTTCGCTAAAGCCATGCTGTGTTATTATGACTACGTATGGAGATTTCTATGTTACCTTCTCATCTCCACAAATTGCTTTGTTCACTCACTTAACCCCAGTGGTCTGCCTTAAGTTACTACGGCACTTTTCCGTCAATTTACACTATCGTCCTTCATTCCACTTTCCAAATTTGTCAAAAATTGAGGGCTTAACACTAAAGGCAACTGAAATTATTAATTTGTTTTATCGTACCTCAAGCTAAAATTTCTCTGATTCTAAGGAACCTCAAATCATTAATCATACTTTAAACGTTAAACTACAAATTTTATTCGAGATACTTTGAAATGTTCAATTTTGTATGCTTCAATTTTTAAATAATGCATTTAATAAATTTAACACTTTCCAATCGTAACCTTAAAACTAACCAGTTTTAAAATTTATGTTTAAAAAATATTAGATAATTTATGATTTTACAATTTGCTTATTCGTAAATTTAGAATTTTTCGATATAAAAACCTTTAACAGAACATTATTGTTATATGAAAGATTCGAATGAAAAAACTATTCAGTTTTTAATGTTTCAATCTTGAATTCTCAAACGTTTCATTTTAAATTGTGGTTTGGCATACGAAAAAAGTAAGCGTGTATTTCAATTATCATACTTCTTAAAGTGTTTCAAAATCGTACATTTTTGCTTTTCGAACGATTTTGAAGGATTTTAAAAATTACAGTTTTTTTCATTTTTTTGCCAAAAAGGAAATGTCTTTAATTTTTCAAATTAGAAAACCGAACAGAAGAGATAAAACATTCTCAAAATTGTCCGTAATCCTTTCGGATCCTTTCTTCTTTTTGTTTTAAGAAAATAAGTGGATTTTTTTCAGCTTTTTCACTTAAACTTTGCGCTAGTTTACAAAAAAACAATTTTTAGTTTTGATCAAATTACTTTATCAAATTCTGTCGTCTCATATTTAAATTTCAAATGGTTGAATATAAAATAATTTTGAAAGAAAATTTTGCAATGATTTGAACAATTGTTAATCTGTATACTTTTCAATTCCAAATAATTAAAGCCACCCTTTTTTAATTCTTTAAAATAGAAGTACATAATATGTTTAACTAAAAATAGACAAAAATAAAGTCAATTACTAAATATTCAACAAGTCTTAACTGCTCCTTTGGGCTTTTCGACTCGTTTTAAAAATATTTTTTTACTTCTAGCTGAATAATTAATTGCGTGCTCTATTGTCGTCGATCGCGGCGGAGCAGGCAACTCGTAATAAATTTATAAACTCGCGAGTGGCCTTTCAGAGAACCGTTAGAGATCAGCCGAGTCCTTTACGTCTCATAAACTTTGCCCGCGACTAAATTACGATCGCGGCACTAGCTGCCGGCTTGTATGCAGTGTCGATGCTTCTTCCATAAATACGACAAATAAATAATATACACCGGGTCGAGGGAGATCGACGTGTGGGGTCGCAAATTTTGGGATAATGGCAATTTAATTTTTTCCTCGAGGACAAAATTTCTTTTGGTCTGCCGCTGTTTCCAAAATTATGAACCCGAAACATACTAATCATGTCTAAAAGCCAAGACAATAATTAATAAACCCCAATTCTTGCATAAAAACATCTCTTTTTTGGTACAGCTCACATAAAGATTGTGGAAGAAACATAACTTGCTAACGCTAGATTCTATAATTAAACTATGATATTAATTTAATTATTCCAGTAATAAATATCTTTAATTTAAATTTTTTACCCATTCTAAGAAATTGTTAGTTTTTTCCTAATATAATAATTAGTCATCCCATTCTCGCCTTGATATTTTTGTACCTTGCCGAAAGCCCTCTTTTCACACTTTTGCAACTGCTTTTGATCCAAGTCGCTGAATATTTGATATCACCTTCGTTTATATGCTAATATCATCTAATTTATTTCCGTATAATTTCATCTGAGCACTCCTCGCCGGCAATATTTACACGTCCCTTGGATTCAACTCCACCTAATTGAAAGAATACCGCCGCATAGACCACCGGGTTATTTCAACAATAAACTTTGCAAAATATACAAGAAATTATTCAACAGTCATTTTAAAATGCACATAGTGGAAAATTAATTAATAATTCTAGGAAATATTTGACGACGAGCAATTGAACATTTTAGAGTATTTTTTATTTATACTTCAAGTGCAGAGAAATGAGAGTGTCTGTCAGATGTAAGAATAGGCAGTAAGTAGTTGGGCAATAAATCTGATCGAAAGTGACAAACAATCATAAGAGTGTCTATTTGCTCAAACGAGTAGTCGGAGGAACAGAATGGTTAAATGAGCCGTATCAGTGATACGTACAAGATCGTTAATAAATAAGAGCCCTTCGCGGCTACCTACGCGAGCCATAAGCGACCGCCAAGGGCAATTCCTTCTATATGCTAATGTACAGCTTCTGATATACTCCACTTTACGCCTTAGTCCCACTTCTTTTTCTCGGCATCTACCCCATGGTGTCGATGTCGTTCTTTAACTTACCGGCTTCTCACGCTCTTCAACAAATTAATGATCCGCCCAGAAAAAGAACTATTGTGTAAGGTTATTGATTACTGCAAGTGAGAGATAGTAAATGAATAATTCGGTTACATATTATATTGGTTTAATAATTATTTACATTTAGTTAGAGCATTATAGAAAAGGCAGGGAGGTCGGTGTCCCCTTCCTCCTGAGGTACCTACTTTTGTGAATTGGATACATTTTTTTTCTAACACTTTTTCTACGGTGCCTACTCATCTTAAATCGTGAAATATTATTGAAGGATTATTTAGCGAAGTATCGATCGTATTTTATTATTTTTTAATGTACTTCGATCAAGTTGTAAAACTGCACATTCTAAGCAATAAACCAACTCCCTATCTTTATTTCTGTCCAAGATCAGATATTGCGGCAAACGGTCTGTAATTAGCAAACAATTTGATATTTCGAATTTTTGAAAATTGCGTTGCTTTCTAGACACCTTAAGGAGAATCTGTGAATATTTCCAGATTTTTTAAGACTTTCAGCTCGCTTTGTGGTGAGCGTTCAAAGTGAGAGTCGCGTACTTTTAATGCCGACTTTAATTTAATTAATCTTGACCAGAGGTTTTTTAAATTCAAATAGTTTCGAGGGACAATCTTTGATAAGGGATCGAGCACTCGAGGCATTAATTGGCTCCAGAATTTTATGTTCCACTAAATTACCCCATGCTAATTCACCGCTTCGGACCTCACCAAGTAGTATAGACGCGTATACCTTGAAGATTTACTGCGCTCTCATTATCCTAATGAAGACATAACGCCTGAAAAACGGTTTAAATTTTTACCAAAAGCGATTGCTCATGAAAATATCTCTTTGCGAATCTTTTGTACCGAAACAACTTTATTTTTAATATCTCTCGATTTAAATATTTATATTTAGTTTTTTATTTATAGTCAGTTTCTTAATCTTCAATTTTTATCCTATCAATTCTTGACTCTGAAATAAACGTGCATTATAATTCATGCAATAAGTGTAGTTTAAATAATATTGTTTCCTTAATTGTAATCTCACAATTATTGTGAAACTTACATTACCAATGTCCCGATATCCATACATTAAAGTGGTCAACATTATGAACTGAAAAGTGTAGTCATATGAGAATACAAAATAGCAAAGTTTGAAAAGGTTAATTTTAGAAAAATGTGTTTTTGGCCAAACATTATGGTTGCAAATTGTATGCCGTGGAAATTTTGGCCGTACCAAACTGTACAATAGGTTTTAAAAGGGTAGATAAAATTCGGTAATTTGATGGCTGCTGCTTTGAAACGGAATTCCTAATATTTTGACTAAAATTAACACATTTCATGAGAAATTGACAACTTGAGTCTGCCAGTGCATCGAAATTGATATTTTAAATTCCTGAAAATCTTTAATGGATCGCTAACTGATTCACTCAAAGATGAAAAGAGAAATCCTCTTTTTCGAAGTGTACAGAAGGTCGAGGGGGTGTATCCACGTTAACTGGCCACGAGTTATAGCTAGGCGGTAATGCCCGCTTAATATTCAACGCCGGCAGCGCGACAGA
The DNA here is from genome assembly GCA_010014905.2 of Druon quercuslanigerum. Taxonomy (NCBI): domain Eukaryota; kingdom Metazoa; phylum Arthropoda; class Insecta; order Hymenoptera; family Cynipidae; genus Druon; species Druon quercuslanigerum. The sequence goes on from JAAAKG020000017.1 coordinate 2,440,625, forward strand.
TTTACGAGTGCTAATGAATTGGCAGCCTTGTCTCTCCATTTCTCATTCTCTCTCTTCTCACACGTTTCTTCTTCTCTACGCGACAAGCTCAAAATGTCTAATTGATACCTAGAGCACCTCAAGTCTCGATTTCTATAAATTTTGATTAATTCCAAATCATCCTCATTCGTACTTCCTTATACCCGGAAATCATTAAGCCTCTTACAATTTCGTACGTTCTAAAGGTTTTCTGTCTTTTGGAGAAGCTGCCTAGGAACAACGACAAAGAGGATGCTGATGATGATGATAATGATGATGATGCTGTTGATGATGATGAAGAAGAAGCCCTCAGTCCCTAGATAGCCGAATAAATCTCGCCAGCTCCCTGTTTTGTTGCCCCGAGCCAGAAGAACCCATCGTTATACTTGGTTACAAGATCCCAGGCCTTTCGTAACGCGCCTCACGAAAACATAGAGGGAGTGTGTGCTTCTTTCGCTATGGATTTAATTAAAAAACATAATTTAGACTGGGGAATATCAGGTAGCTGCGCTCTGGTGGGTACTAACGGAGGCTTCGGGCGCCCGGATCGTTCCGAAGGTCACTCATGAATAAAATTATTAATTCTGACTACCTCCACAAAGTCTCGTCTCCTACGTTTCGCGACTAAGCTCCTACCTTTATCGGTGCGCCAACGCAAATTCGTATCGGATGTTATTTTTTCTTCATTGGGTATATTAGTATTCCCAGGCAATATCAAAGCGGCAATTGTTAGATGAGTTGGCTCATTTGGATGAAGAAGATCTTCGCGACTTTTTTTCCATCTCTGTTGAATATTTTTTGCCTCTCGTATCATTAATCCATGTTTGTTTTTCGGATGGGTTGTTGGTGTAATTATGACTTGGAAACTTTTTTCCTGGTGCTTGTTGTGTGCGAAAAAATAAATGGAATCGCGTCTACTTGAAACGCGTGACCGATCTTGGGGCATGGTAAGGGACTTAAAAATCCATTTGTCCGCATGGCTGTCGCGAAAGGAAGCAGCTAAGATTAAAGATGCCGACAGCAAGGAAGAGCTGCCAAGTTGCTCGTGACACGGGAGTGTCTTGCGATTGCCTTTGAATGTTATGGAAAGAGAAACAGTAAAACTGGTTTAAAACTACCTGTTTCCTGTATAGAAAGCATTTCCTGAATATTATTCGTGAAGCCTCGCTAGTTACGATTATCAAGAATTTATGCGGAGATTTTTTAAATTCGCAAAAAATTCCACCTAAGAGTGAAACCACTTTATCAGTCGTAACATTTGGAGATTACAAAAGAGGAGCTTGTTCTCATAATCGCGGTATAATTATCTTCGAAACCGAAGCAGTGCAGACTATTGTTTGCCTTGCCGCCAGCTTATCGACGTAAGTGCATGTGGCTGGTTGCATGCATTTTCTGATAAACAAATAATTAGCATTAGAAGTAACCTGCATTCGTCTTATCAGCCAATCGCTCTTCCTTGTCTGAGTCCTCTCAGTAAATTCTTGAAACTGAACTTTTCCTATCAAGGGTTATATATCTAGTCTACATGAATTCATATCTCCTGTAATAATACCGACCCCAGAAATTGCAGGCGCTAGATTGAAATGTCAAAGAACTAATTTATGCCCTGGAGTTATTTTCCAGCTTCTATAGTTTATGCAAAGTAATTTGCAACATTATTCTTAATTAATTCACTAAGTCGTTCAGTATGGGAAGCCTTCAATTTATCAAACATGTCTCAAAAAATCCGGTTGTTGAAAATTCGACAAAAATCAAAATCTGGAAAATAGTATAGATTTCATAAACTAATGTATATTCAGCAGAGTTGATAGAAGTGGAAAGGTGTTAAAGACGTCAGCTGTGGTTAACCTCGAAAATCAGTCGTTGGTTAGTTACCCTTTCGGTTTACCTCGTTCGCACCCTCGCACTGTCAGCTTTCGTCAGTCTGTCAGTCTCTCATCCGTCCCCTCTAACCCTTGTTGCACCCGCCTCAAACAACCACCCGCACAGATGTGACGTGCTGGTCGACCATCAAGATCAAACTTCAAAAATAAATTCAATAAACTAACAAAAAATCATTATTGATGATGAAATTACTCTATCGAAAATTGAAACGAATGAAGCCTGATCAAAATCGTCATAAGTTGCTTGTCAAAAATTCTAGATCGCATATTAAAAATTTTGCTTTATCGATTTGATAGTTGCTATAAAGACGCCACTTACGAATATTTGCAAGTCGCTTACATCACTTAGCACCCACAACCCCTTGAAACACGGGCCGGTACACGAAGTTAGTTCCTGGAAGATGGAGATCGCGAGAGAAAAAAAGAGAAAGAAGAAGAGAGAGGAGATGGTCAAGCTCCCTGGTTTAAATTTATGCGCGGTACAGCCCGAGGCGTTATTAGTCCTAGCTGGGTACGATGGGCGTGACGTCACGCGGCTAAAACAAAGGATCCAACCCGCACCCACTCCACTCTGCTTCGCCTTTTAACTCTGCCGACAGTGTCGAGAAGTAAGAAACCTGCATAGTCAATCTTAGTCATAATTCTCGTTCGGCACTTCACTCTCCTAGTAGCTCATAAGGCTCCGATCGTCCTTTTCTCTACACGGCCATTGATAATTGTTACGGGACTTGAGATGTTCACTGTTGGGTCGATTGGATACTATTTTCCGTCTTGATTTATTACTCAACCTTATCCTCGCTCAAAATTCTTTTCGCATTTATTTTGATAGCTGATGTATATAAAAATAATTTAAATTTTAAACGATACAAACTAATGTTAGCTAATCCATCCCGCTGACTAAGATAAGAAATTTCGTAATATGAGATTGCAAAATATATAATTTCAGCACTATTTCTAAATCCGGATGTGTTGAAAAAGAAGTTTCTCTTTAAAAGCGTCTAAAGTCTAAAGCATAGGCGAATTGAAGGGCTTTGATAATTGACGTGTATAAGGGTAGCATTGTTTGCGAGATTGTGGACTCACGCTCACTATCGCCACTCTATAACGAGTCCTTTTAGTTCTGCGTGCAATAATAATTACAGAGACTGTTGCCTCTGACCAGCATTGGACTAATCAATAACCCTATTAACGCACTGGACTGGACTCTCACTCATTAACTTATAATCCTAGTAATATTCGCAAGATGGCAATCCTTTCTATATCATGTAAATGAACACTTTCAATTGAAATTTTAGAGTCTCGTCATATATAATTTATCCTTTAGTAAACCTAAGATCAAGCTGTTGAATATATAGGGAAATATTGGCCAACATCAATTTTTGATTTGAATCTTTGAGCAAGGATCTTATCCGATGATAGATATTCTTTGGATGACAAAGGAGTTCTTCTCGATGGGTGATCGGCATATCCGGACGGCTAATTGAGAGATGTCGTTGTCTCTAGAGGGTCCGTCGTATTGTTCGTCTGGATCAATACCTACCCTTCCTATAAACCTACACCCAGCGAGCTTCAGAGGGCGTGGCTCATACAGCAGCCGCGATACGCACTCCCTCTACCCCCGAAACTCCACCTTTCCAGTACGTGAATCGAGGGAGATTTTGCTTTCCTCCCTTCCGAGGGGATGCGCAAGGATGCTTACTCAGTCACCAATGAGCAAGCAACGAAACTCACCCTCTAGTGTTTCATCACTTCAGCCACAACCAATATCCAGTAGGTGAAATGCTAAACTTCGACCTTATTCACTGAACCTTAAACTCATACTACTAACACCCTCATTTCAAATTCGCTAAACTCTTTTTTAGTTCTATGACTCCATCAAGCTTTTTTCATTTAGATAAACTAGCTAAAAGAGATTGACACTCATACAGTTTTTAGACCTTCCTCCCTTCCCAGTAAAAACCTATCCTGTTTGTTCAAAGGGTGATCATGTACGACCTGTGTCCTGTGTTGGTGCGACATTGGACCGTGTGGGGGCGTGTCGCCTCGATGGCGCCGGCTGCTAATGGCCGCGGGCCGCCAGACTTTAATTTCCTGCTGCTTCCGCGGACCCTTTGCTTTACCTTTCTGTTCGAAGCCACTTGGTTCTCTCCATCTCCCTCACTTCTGCCCATTCAAACCCTGCTACATCGTTCTCACACCACCGTCCTTTTTTTGGTAGCCGCTGACAGGCTCAACCCAGGTCCTTGGTGAATTTACGACAATTTGCATGAAACGATTTTCGACGAGGTTGCTCGGTGTACCCCCGGCCTCATTACCTCCCGAGTCTAGAAAGTCGGTTTTGCCCCTTTGAAACATGAATCTGAGACTTTGTTAGTCGAGTTTGCTTACTAGCCGATGCTTTGTCCGACTAAGACATTAGGATTTGCATGAAACTGGCTTCGATGGGCTCAATCGACCTGCCTTGGGTTTCATTACCTCAGGAAGCCAATCTCCGATCTCTCTAGGCTAGGAGTGCGTCAATTTTGTGTCATTATGCACCCTCGGCAGAGTACTTTCGCCTTTTAAGGACTACGAGAACAAGGACTACTGCATCAGCTTTTTAAATGATTCGGCCGCAATTATAGGCACCTACCTAGCTACCGATATCAGTTTCGGATAAACTTTCGGAATTCTTAGGAGGTTCCTAATTTCATGAAATTTAAAATTCATTGTCCCAAATCTAATGAAGAACAAAATTATTATGTCTATTTCTAGAATATTTAACTGAGTTTTCCTAGTCAATTTCATTAACGTGAGCATTTTTCTTGTGTTACAGGACCATCCCGGACTTAGGGGTACACCTCTAGCGATGCTGGCAGCGCAATGCAACAAACTGAGCAGCAAGAGCCCCCCGCCGTTGGCAGACGCAGCGGTAGGGAAGGGATTTCACCCTTGGAAAAAGAGTCCACAGAGCAGCGGGAGTTCACCGCAGCATACTGGCGGAAGTGGTTCCGGATGCACAACTACTGGTGTCACGCAGAGACCTACAGCTACCAGCAGCGCTGGAAGCACCGGTGGTTATGCCAGAGCACCAGTGACGTCTTGCGCCTCAACGGCGCCACAATACGGTAGCGATCTATACTTCCCTGGCACGGCGAGTGCTCAACCTGCTAGTGACCCACATCATCATCATCAGAGCAGTATCCTCGGCAAGGTCGAAGGGGCGACCTTAGGTTCAGTCTATGGACGACATCCCTACGAATCCTGGCCCTTTAACACCATGACAGGTGCCACGCATGGCGGAATTAAAGCTGGCGATGGCTGGTGGGATGTGCATGGAGCAGCTACTGGTGGTTGGTTAGATGTGAGTGGAACCGTGGGCGTTGGAGTACATGCTGCTCAAATGGCTAACTATTCAGCTGACTACTCGAGCCTAGCCCTAGCTGGTAATCACCTACTCACATCTGCAACCTCCGGACACAATCTCCTTCAAGACACCTACAAATCTATGTTACCGGGTGGACCGCCCGGTTTCGGACTTCATCATCATGCAGCTGCGGGCGGAGGCGGTGCTGGTAGTCCTCAAGGTGGTGGAACTGGTGGTGGCAATGTCAGTCAAGCCCCTTCGCCCCGCTCTCAAAGACGATACACCGGCAGAGCAACCTGCGACTGCCCTAACTGCCAAGAAGCTGAGAGACTGGGACCCGCTGGCGTTCACCTTCGGAAGAAGAACATCCACAGCTGTCACATTCCTGGTTGCGGCAAGGTCTACGGGAAGACGTCTCATCTTAAGGCCCACTTGCGGTGGCATACTGGTGAGCGACCGTTTGTTTGCAACTGGCTTTTCTGTGGCAAGCGGTTCACACGTTCCGATGAGTTGCAGCGGCACCTTCGAACCCACACCGGCGAAAAGAGATTCGCCTGCCCGGTCTGCAACAAGCGGTTCATGCGCAGCGATCATCTCGCGAAGCACGTCAAGACGCACAGCAGCAGCAGCAGCAGCGGCAGCAAGGGCAAGGGGGGAGCGGGGAGCTCGTCGGCCGAGTCCTGCTCCGACAGCGAGGACAACGGGAGTCAGCAGAGTCCCACTTCCAGCTCGGTACCACAGCCTCCGCCACCGGCTCAGGGTCCGCAGGCCCTGGGGGCGGGAGCGGGGCAGGACACCAACACCCAGACCAACACCAACAGTCTGTCGCATCAGCCGACAACGCCCATGACCCCAATGCAGATGACCCCGCCACCTCTAACCCCACACCATCCCCACCACCCGCATCTCCCGCCTCTAATGCACCATCCTCATCATCACGCATCCGTACCACACCATCATCCACACGCGGGGATGAGCATGCACTGAGCCCGGTGGGGCCCGGATCCGGTGGCTGCAATAACGGTTCAACGGCACTGGGCTCCCCCCTATCCTACCCCCTAAACCTTAACATGATGCATCAACAACAAAATCACTCACTCAATTCTCCTTCCCAGTCCCATCTACATAACCATCATCAGCATCCATCCCATCATCATTCCCATCAACACCAGCACCATCATCAGCAATCGCGTCAAAACAATTCCTATACGGTATCGCAAAATCCCGGCAATCCTGGCACTCCAGGAACCGCGCAGACTCCCTCACCCTCGTCCCCGGCGCCTGTACATAGTCTCTAGGCCGAGACCTCCCCGTGCTACCCCAGCACACTAATGTACCAATCACCGATCGTTAACGTGTAAATACTTATACATAGTGAGCGCGAGAGAGTACGAAATGATATTATATTGAAGCGATCATATAATATTGTATAAAGGATAAAAATAGAGAGAAAGGTTATACACATCCTTGTGCACGAATGCACAGACACACTTACACCTCCGGTCCAAAGTCGCAAAGCTTATTTACACCAGCAACAGTTTTTCCTACGGTAACTTTACTTCTCCGCAAGTTTTGTCCTGGTAGCTTTGTATCATACCAATTTATGCAATGGTACGGTATTACCAAGTTTCTTCACTGTAAATAATCTTAGTAAGTCTAAACCTTAGCGGAACTTTACATGATGAGAACCCAGCTTAGACGTTTTTGCAACCAGTTTCTGCTCATGAGAGACTTTGAGAATTTAATAAAACTTGCCCAGACGTAAACCCATCGTAGCTACTGCAACGTCGCAGTTTCTGCAGCAGTGTAAAAAGGCAAAAAATCTTTCTTGAAGACATTTGCGATTGTAATTCAAACGAAATACATCCTCTTGAAACAAGAAACCTCTAACTTTAGAGGAGACCCCTCCTGCTTAAAGAGTGACTCACCATCGCAAATGTCTCTTTCGTCTAGGAGACAAATGGAGATCCAGAAATCAATGTTTTAGAATGAAACTGCAGTAGTTTGGTTTTGAAAATCTAAGATTCGAAAAATTCTTATCGTTAGGTTTAAAAAAAAACTACTAATATTCATTCTAAACTTTCTATCTCTATTTTTCTTACAGTAGATTTGGAAATTGGACAGGATGTTGTACCATACACCGACTACGTTCCCCCGGAAGTCCCCACGCGAACACCGGAAATACGATCGTCGGTCAAGTTACAAACGTTCGACTCGATGCGAATCCAATATCTCGCGAGGCAGTTATCAGTATCAATTCGACTGAATTAATGTTTCAATAATTTCCTCGAGTCTGACGTTTGAAACTTGGACTCGTACGGACCCCATATCACCCTTTCAAGTCTAGTATCTTACTATTAATTAATTATTATTAATTATTATTAATTATTATTACTAGAGTATTATTATTATGAAGATTATAAATTCATTTTAAAGAGATACAGAGAAAAATAAACGATGCTTTTGTCAGTAAAACCAAATCACGGCACTAGATTTCATTTGATCATAACCCTTTCCCACGTCTAACGGACGATCCGGTCGTCTCGCGTTATCGTCCGTCCTCGTCGACTGATAACAATGAGTACTCGTCATGGCCTTGACGAAGTCTCCTCGCTTGACCCTTGCTCTTGTTACTGCTGTTCTCATCGATACGACGCTACTGGACGACATTCTACAAGGAAAAGTACATCACCCTTTCCGGATGGACCATAGAGAATAAAAATGCTAAAATTTTCCGAGATCCTTTGCCAAAACGTAAGTGTCCTCTGCTCTTCTTCAACCCAATATCCATTCCAAGGGAATTGTAATCTCTCTAACAAACTTCTTGCACACACCAAAGGTAACCTCCTTCCCTCTAAAAAAACTGGTTTTACTTGTTTTTGGATCGCAATTTAGACTTGATTTAGAGCACGTAAATTTTGCACTTGATATTAAAATTCTGGTTTGTGGTAAAAAAAATAAGATGTCGTTGGATTTGTCAGTGTCAACTTTATTCGCGAATTTCAAACGATCTTCTAAGTGGATTTACGAATGAGATGAGTAAGGATCACATGACGACGGGAGTAGAAAAAAATGTAATTCGCAGTCTTTCACGTAGAACGTTGCGCCTAATGCAACGAATCCGCGGGGCAATAAAAACCAAAAGAGGGGATGGGGTTCCTGCGGCTGCAATATCGCACGGGCCGTTAGGTCCCGGCTCCTCCGAGCCATGAAATGTCCCGTCATAACATCAGCCCCCTTCCATTCTCCATGGTGCTTCATCTCCCTCTTCGTATCAGGCTCCCCAGCAGCAGCACGGATGTCGGATGCACAACCAGTCTCACGCTGATATGTCATTGAGAAAGGTTTGTATTTCTAAATGATCTCAACGACCCCTACCATTTTTATAGTCCTCGCCGCAAATGGATCTCGAGGAAGTAAGAAAATGTAAGGCAATATAAAAAGTTCGAATAAATTACAGAAGATCTTGTAGTTTTTTTGGGTGTAATAATCTTTATTTTACTGTATGAACATTTTTTTAATCCAAAGATTAAGCTTGACTTTTGTTTGCAAAAAAAAAAAACTACAAACACTCTTAAAAATGGTCAATATTAAACCTTAATTATATAATGAGCGCAGCAAATTTTGTAAAAAAATGATAAAGGAAAAATTATCATACAAACATTAGGCACCATAGAAAAGTAATGAATCAATCGGAATTACAATAAAAAAAAAATGTTTGAAGAAAAAAGTTGTTTTTTTGGATATACATGAAAATATTGTGAACTCAAACCAGATTTGGTAAATTCGAATGAATATTTAATTTACCTAACCGAAATTTTGGTTAAAATAACCAGAAAATTTCTTTGGATCAACCGAATATTTTGTTGAGCATATTGTAATCATACTCTATGGTTGAAACAAAAAACATTTGATTTATTTAAGCACTTATTTTTCGGAGTGTATTGCGACAATATATGATAATAATTCATATGAGTAATACAAACGGACATTTCTAAAAGAACATTTGCCGTAGAAAGTTGAGGAAACATGCGCTTCAAGCAAAAAACAATGTCCCCTAGATTTTCACGGAAATGTTATGGTTTTTCATTGTAAATTCAAAAATCAATTTTCGGGAATATTTTTAGTTTCCCTTGAAAAAATATAAGAGTGCTCTTATGGAACGTAATCCTCGAGTGACTTTATACTATTAATAATATTTGAGAAAGAATTTCATTTTAGCACAGAGAAATCAGAGATTTCATTAGGGGCCGTTTAAAAAATACTTAACACTTTGAACATTTTAAAACCATTCCTTCTCCATCTGACGTAGCGTATTCATTCGCTGCTGCCCCCCCCCCCCCCCCCCCCCCCCCCCCCCCCCCCGCCCGCCCTTTTTTTTTTGTTACAGATAGTCTGACAAAAACATAAAAAAAGTTTTTTATAATTTAAAATTTTTTAATTCT
>JAAAKG020000017.1:2450416-2464037 GCA_010014905.2 Druon quercuslanigerum
GCGGGAATCGAACCCGCAAGCCGACAGAGTGGGTCCAAAGCCTGCGCTTTAGCCCCCACGACCATCGTCCCACTTGATCACTAGCTATGTAGGTCACGTATTTATAGGGAATTAAAAAAACAATTTAATTTTCAATATTTTAAACCATTCTCGTTTTATACATATTGAATTTTTGAAAGTTCTTTCATTATACAGGATTACATTTATTATTGGAAAGAGCTATCTTCTATAAAAGAACATGCCGAGGACGGTACTTAAATTTATGCTAAAAATGAGCAGTTGAAGTTATGGAGAGACATTTCATGAGTTAGACAACTCTGTCGAAAGAGCGGAAGAAGGAAATTCTTTACCACTTCTCTTATATAAGAGGAGATGCAATATTCGTTCACTGCATCCACGTGCGTGATGGGAGAAACGTTTCAAAGTTATGCGATAAAGGAATAAAAAGTAACTGAAATAAAACTCGATATTGTAAATGTTTACCCGAGACGAAATAAGATTTCTCGATTCCTTGAAAGTAGTTGAATTTAAAAATATTTTTTCTGTTTACTCAAATGTCACTTTATCAAATCAAGTTTAACATTTACCAGAAAAATACCTATCTAAGTATTTTATTATTAATTCTACCATCCAAGGCCTATTTTGAATCCTTTTCATTTTTGTTTACATATTTAAACTCTGTCTTTACGCCTCTGAGTTTTTAAAAATAACATGAATACCTTATAAAGTAACCCTCAAACAAATTAAAAAGGCGTTACGTGCAAGTTATTGATGCTTAACCAGGCGCATCTAATTCTACAACCTTAGATCGATCACAAGAGCAAAAAACTGGACATAAGCTAACCCTCGACAATCTTTTTTCGTAGATGACGCAATTCTTTCAGGCACGACTTATTTTAAGGAGCAATGCTTTAACTCTTTCAAATTGATTACTCGACTAGTGGTCAAGAGATTGAATTTTATATTAAAAATATTAAATTTTTTGTAAAATAAAATACCTTTTTAGTCTGCATTCTAATATAATTTCTTATGACAAACACAAATCTTAAACTTTCAAGTTTAAATCTAGATTAGATTTCAAAATATTGTCACGAAGGACATGCATTGCTTATCATTTTTTCACACACTCTTTCCCTTTCCAGTAAGCATCACTCAGGGGCTTGTCATTATTTTGTCATACTTCCTCCCTGTGTCCTATATTCTCATTTATATTTTTAAACATATACATTTTTATTCAGTTACTTAATATATAATTTATAGTTCGAAAACGAACTAAAATACAATCGGAATCGCCATTGAACATTTTTTGCTCCTGATGTAGTTCTCTTGAAGATTCTTCTTTTAATTTTAATCAAGTCAAGGAAAAGTCAGGGATTATGAAAGAAATTGCAAAAGTCAATGGATTCTTCTACGCCACAGTCACTTGCAGTCACTTTTCTCCTCAAATCACTTTTTAGTCAATGTTTAAAACTAAAAGATCACTTTAGTGACTTTTCTTTAACTTTCTTACCCCACGGATTAACATCAATTTAATTTATGTCTCAAGATTTCAAGACATTGTTAATAGTTTTTCAAAGGATTTTAAACATCTTAGGGTATTTGAAAAAATTTGAAATAATTTTTAATGGATTTTGATAAATTAAACATATCTTAACAACAGTTGAGGGATTTTATAAGCTTTCAATGATATTCATAATATTTCAAGATATTAACGAAGATTTAGAAGAATTTGAAAGATTTAAAAATATTTCAAAAAATTGCCAAGATATTGCTATAGATTTTTAATTATTCAGAGGATTTAAAAAAATTCTAAGGTTTGAGGATATTTTGAATAAATTTTAATAATGTTCAGTCACTCCTGGGGATCTTAAATATTTAGTTTTTTTTTAATTGCAAGGAATTCTCAAAAGATTAAAAAAATGTCAAGGGATAAAAGATTCTAAAGGATTTTAAATATAGGATATTTTCAAAATATTTCAATCATTTCAAGTGGATTCAAGGGATTTAAAATATTTTCGGGTATTTGAAAAAATTCAGAGAAATGTTTAAGAAATTCGAAAACTCTGTTGAGGGATTTTAAAGAATTTAAACGGATTTGAAATATTTCAAGGTATTATTAAAAGTAACAAGGGATTTTTAAGAGGGTTAATAAATCTTAAGGTAAATCAAAAGATTTGAAAGGATTGAGAATATTGTACGATTTTTACAAATATTTCAAGGAATTTTGAAATTATTTTAGCAATTTATAAACATTTTATAGGACATAAAAAATATGTTATGCTACTTCAACAGATTTCAAGGGATTTTATAAGATTTCTAAGGATTTCAAGCATTCAAACTGATTTTCAAAGTTTCCAAGGTATTTTATTAAATTTTTCTAGTATTTCAGGAAATATCAACAAATTCGATAGAATTTCGCGGGGTTCTGTAATATTTTAATTGATTTCAAAGAATTCATCCGCAAGACAGGAATTCCGTAGGATTTCAAACATTAAAAAAAAATATTTGTTTAATTTATTTAAAATTTACCCGGAATTCTTTTATATTTCGTACAGTATACTCTTGCACTTTTTAATTAACTAGAATTCTTCTTAATTAGCTTAATTCTACTTAATTTAATGATTTTGTCAGTTTTGGTATAATTGAGCCTGACGTATTTTAAATTCACCTTCAATTCTACGGCATTACATTCGATTTTTTTTAATCTTCTTAAATTTTTCTAAACTCATTTCGAAATTACAAAACTCGATGAACTTTTTCATTTTTTTGCATTCTTGAATGTTCAAGTTTCATAGGATTCTTTTATTGCCGGCGACATGTCAAGTCACATGCGGCAAGTCTCTCTGCGGCAAGTCACACCTGAGGAATGTCACATCTGTACCATGTCACACCTGAAGCATGTCACTTCTGCGTAATGTCACATCTACAGCATGTCACACCTACGGCATGTCACATCTGCGGCATGTCAGATGTAGATGCGGCATCTCTACCTAGCGGCTTATCTCCCGTGCGGCATTTCTCACAGTGAAATTGACATTTTTGCGGCATCTCTCACCGCACCCCTGTGCCTGTTCACAGGAATCCCCAAAGTTGCGTGATGGCGGGAAGGCATCCCTATGATTTGCCACAGAAATAATATTAGTCGAATCCCTTTCCACTGGTGAGAGAAGCCGCTAAGTAGAGATGCAGCAGTTGTAACATGCTGCAAATGGGACATGCCGCAGATGTGACATGCCGCAGATGCGACATACCGAAAATGTGACATGCCTCATATGAGACATACCGCAGGTGTGACTTGCCGCATGTGACATAATATGAACCCTTTATTTCCCTTAAATCCCTCTACATTAATTTCAATTTTACGGAAAGAATGGAATTTTTTTAGTATTTTTCTTGATTCAATTGAATTCTTTTTAATTTAACTTGCATTTTCTTCAAGTCTAATAAATTAAATTCTTTTAAATTCTCCTAAATTCAAAAGAACATTAGTCACATTAGTTTCGGTATAAATAACTCACTTAAACGGTTTTTTTTTCAAACTTTTACTGGGATAACCCCGGGTTTTCATCATAGCCACGGACTAAGTCAAGTGATGGATGAGATGAGGATGTTATAAGTTAATTTAGTACGATGTTTGAAATGTCTTGCGTTGATGTTGTAGGAACAAAATAAGGAACGTGGTGTAGTGTGAAGTTCGTCTTTTACCGCTGTTATACCTCAAGCGTTGGAGGTGACAACAGTTACCTCTGGATGCTTTCATAGAGCTACCATCTGCCACGCCACAGGTTTTTAGTTGCTTGCTTCCTGATGTTCGAGAATATCAAGAATGTACATACACCACGGTGCCCCCTCCAAGTCTCCTACTCCTCTCTATACTTTCATTCTGAAAAATATTAATTTCAATAAATATATTTTATGTTGCAGACAGCAACTTTGTGTTGGGAAATGCGCAGGTGCCGACGATCTATCCGATCGTCTACTGCTCCGATGGATTCTGCGAGCTGACAGGATTTGCGCGAGCGCAAATCATGCAAAAGGGTTGCGCTTGCAAATTTCTATATGGCCCGGAAACGAAAGAAGAAGAAAAGGCAATGATCGACAAAAGCCTCGAGAGCAAAACCGAACTTAAGCTGGAGGTGACCTTTTACAAAAAAAGTGGTGAGGAAATTAAGTTTTCGCAAATAAGCTTACAACTTCATAAAAGTTCAGCAAATTAAACTGAATTTTTGTTCGTAAACCTTCTTTGGAAAGTTCTACGCTTTCCTTTAGTCCTTACAAAAGATAAGAAAGTTTTGCAGAAACGCGAAAATATAGTTTTAGAATTCGAGTTTTAAGCAGAAAGATGTGCAACTTTTATATCATAAAAACGTGGGAAAAAGTTGTGAATGCGATATTATAAAATACAAGGGTAAGAATTCCATAATACTACAGGCAAGGCCGGTTCGTTTTCCGACCATTTTTTTTATTTAATTTTACCGCGCCGCAAAATTTGCCGTCCCGTACCAACATTTCTCCTGAAAAATGTTTTTTTGTTTGGAGAATATCTTCTGTTTGTTCTTTGTATTTGAAAATTGAAATTTTCCGAAATTGAAATAAATTTCCGATTGGTTCCAAAGTTATAGCAAATTTTTATATATACTTCAGCATGAACCAAAGAAACGTGTTATCATTTTTTTGGGGGAAAAATTTATTCTTATTGATTTAGGAATTTTAATAAATTGGGATTTTCTTCACGATTTTTAAATGTTTTAAACACCAAGAAAATTTGCTTCTCATCAAAGAAAAATAATAAAATGTTTTTGTGGTTCTAGCTGAAGTAATTTCAGGTTATATATATTTAAATCTTTCCAAAATGTGTGCATTTGACTCAATCCAATGAAACATGTATTTTGCATATTTTCTCAAATATCTAAATTCAGCGAAACTTTTACTTTTTGTGTGAAATATCTAAATTGTTGCTATTGTTTACTAGTAAAACCGTATCTAGAGACAGTTAACCGAAAACATGAATTTCAAAGGATTACATACATATTTTTGCGAAGTGTTGAAAAATAACGTAAGATAAACATTTATTTTAAACTTTTTTAGCGTTACAAGTTTGCTCGACTTTTTTCGCAAATAGGGCTGTGTTGGCAAAAAAGGTGCATTGTCTATTTTCAAAGAAAAAAACTGTCTATTCCTCCCAATCCGCGGGCACAGAACAGAATGTCATTGAACATAATGAACAAGTTGGATCGCGTCACTTCAAAATTATTTATTATTCATTTATCTACGGTGGGTTTATTATTTTTTATGATTTTTCGAAAGACCCTTTGACACTTTTATAAAACTTACGAATTAATATCTTTTGGATTTTTGACTATAAATATCCGATTGATATGATTCTGCTAAATTAGGTTTATAAGACACAATGTTTACTCTGAAATTTATATTTTCTATCTTTTCTTTCTTGAATAATATTATTTTTATAAATTATTAAATATGTATATGTATTGAAATAACATTGAAAAAAATAATTTGGTGACGGTTCGCAAATAGAAAAGCTGTTAAGGTCTTTCTTTGACATAAGTTCTCCGTTTTAAATTTCATGATTCAATCACGGGTAAGAAAGAATTCGGCGAAGTGTAAGAATGCTCCACTCCGTTTGCACATTTACCATTTCTCTTGAATACATATTTTTATGAATTTCTTTCACATCTTTAGAAGTATATTTTTAATAATGAAATACAAAATCACTCGACCATAAGAGAAATCGATGCAAAATTGCGAACTTATAGCGTTGCTTTCTTAATTTTAAGTAGATTAAAAACAAAGAATCGCTACGTTTAGAGGAAGGCTAATCAAAAAGTGCAATGAATATCAATCCATTTTAATCAAAAATATTATACGAAAGTCTAAATTAATTATTAGCTCTAATATTTCTCGTTAATATTGAATATAAATTTAAATTTCTGCCTAATAGTTCCAAATTGGTGGCGCAATCGTAAAAGCCCAAAAAATTGGACCAATTTCAATGTGAGTGACGATTTTTGAATTTTTCTTATTTATCTTTTATTTAACAGCAATGTTACATTTTTTTAAAATATACTATTCAATTTTTTCCAATACTTATATCGATATAAAACGTTATGCTTCTTACAAATAATATCAAGTTGGTTACAATATTAAAATTTTTTTTTTTTTTATTAACAAATTGATAAGTGAAAGTGCTGCTTTGAGGTTAAAAATACTTAGAGAATTTTTTTTTTAATTTGTGGTTCGATATGTACGTAAGAACAATGATCATTTGCGTTCTAAACAATTTGCTCACTCAACAAACTTGATCAAAAGTTGATCGAAAATAAGTAATTTGTATGATTTCTTAATATCTGATAACATGTGTTAATTTTATTAATAAATTTGATTTAAAATACAAAGTTTTGTCAATTTTCAACTGATTTTCATACTTAAAAAAAAGGATTATTTATTATTATTTTTCATTATTATTTGTATTAATTTTTGTTCATAAACAATTTTATAATCAAGTTCACAACTTGACAGCTTTTCAAGAAATGGATGCAGTTTTTTTACGAAATCGAATGCTAACGACTCAGAATGGGCCTTATTTATTGGGAGACTTTAAAAGGTGATATAATTTTTAATTTTTTCATTAAATCAGTTTTATGCAAAAAACACCGATTTTCATCAATTTGCAACCGGCATATTTTTTGTAACAGATTTGAGCCTAAATAACTTGATTATAAAAATTTCTTATATTATTTCATCAATGGGCCACAAATATTTTTTTATGACCAGTTTTACTAAAGAAAATTACGATTATGTTATTTTTGAAGGGCGACCATTTATTTAAATTTTTTTAATTCTTTTGTCTCTGGTGGCTCAAGATGCAGTGAATGTGCTTCTGGATGTGCCGTCTTTTAATCTTTACCATGTATTTATGTTTTCTTATAAATTTTTTTAAAATAAGCAAAAAAAGTTGTCGCCTGACAAAGTTTATTTGTAAATAAGGTCCTTTCTGAATTATTAGTATTCGATTTTGTGAAAAAATCATGGAAGTGGTTAAGTTGTGGATTTATTTATAAAATTATTTATGAAATCAAAAGTGATCGTGCTCTGATACAGTAACACAAGGGGAAGATTGTTCCAAATTATTTAGTGTTACATTCATTGAAAAAAATTAAGTATGCTGGTTAAAAATCTACAAAACCGGTATTGGCGTATAACATTTATTTAAAGAATAAAAAAGTGTTCCTATACATTAAAAAATGAAGAAAATTATTAATTGCTGATACATTTTTATAAATTTTGTTAACGGGGTGAGGTGTTTTGCATGTGAAATGGATCAGATATGCATTTGTGTATGAAGTTTTTTTATAAAATAACTGATTACGTTGGATTTGAAACAAATCATAAACCAGCATTGTTTTTTGCTTATATCTTAAATAAAAAATAAAAAAAAAGACACCAAGTATTTTTCATCATAATGTAGCACATTTACTCATTAATTAGTGAATATGAAAAAGCAAAATGTTTAAATGTTGCAACCTCCAGGATATTAATTCTAAAGATTGTTTTTACTGATTTTATTATGTTTAAAAAAATGTAAGCAGTTGAAAGCAATGGGATCATTTATAAACAAAAAATCAGCTCTCTTAAATCTCTTGGAAATTTAGTTAATTTTCATGCAACCTTTTCTTGTCCCGCTGTGAGGTGTATAGAAAACCCACCTTATTCCTCATAATTTCTTTTTGTCCCGCTTTGTATTTAGATCTTTTTGTTTTCCATGAATTTTGTTTCATTGATATTAAAACACTATTTAGAGTATTAAGAATATATAAATATATTTCGAAAAAACAAAGACATTTTTTAGCTCTATTACTTTTTATTAATTTTGGATATTCATGCTAGAAACTTGAAATAATTAAGATGAAAAGAAAACGAATAAAAAAAAAGGAGTAAAAAGAAGAATATATTATTTATTTGCGTATTGAAAAAGCACGTGCATAGATATGCGGGCAATACGTTTGGGCAGCAGGTAAACCCGATTTTCACCAACCGGCCGTTTACTATTCGGAACAGATTCTGTACCACGATGTCTAATTATACAATATGTATATTGTATAGGTAGTGATTTTGGGTACCATGAATCGCTTTCAATGAGCCAACCGCAATCTGACTTGTATGCCTTCAAATTAGACAGAATTCAATAGCTGGAATTCAATAATGCAAGTCTAAACTGGTCAGATAACCTGACATGCTTCAAGCACTAATAAACTCCTGGAAATTTTCTGAATGGGATTTAAAACAATCAGTGCACTTATTTTAATTATTAAATACTTTTCACATTAAAAAATGAAGGGTGGCGGGTACCGCACTGAAGAGTGGCACAGAAAAGGGAATCAAACCAAATTTGGCCGATTTTCAAGAGGGACAAAAACTTTTTATAAAATCTAATTTTTATTTCATTTATAAATTGAATATTTGTTTTCTAGATTACTAGTGGCTTAATAAAGACAAAAAGATTTTGATTTAAAAAAGTAAAATAAAAGCACGAGATGGCTTTTATGTTAAGGCTGGGTTGCAAGTGTTTACTATTTTGGACGGTAATTAAAAATTTATTTCTTATTTTCATCAGAAACTCAGAACTCAGTTTTTATATTATTATTAGTATATTGAGCTTTTTGGCGTGAGTGAAAAAGCGATTTATAATAATCTCATTTTTGACGAAATCTGGGTTAATTAATTTTACTGTGTTAACCTTCAACTACATAATGAACACAATGAGAATTTTTCATGGAAGCGAAAAACATTCTGTTAAAGTGCTTTTAAATTCGAATAGAAAATTTATGAATAAAAGCGATATTCAGGCTTAGGAATATAAATATGGAAGATGATAATCTGAAAGTGGTACTGACCTAAAATTTGAGTAAACTCGGCTGAGGATTGGAATCAAAATTTCAATTTTCAATTAAAATAAAAACACGCTGTCAGAATATTAAGTATTTTAATACTGATAAACAAAGATTAATGTAAAAAGATCTGCCAATTTCGAGAAAATATACCAAGAATTTTAAGGTTAATATTTCATATGGTTAAGAAATCGGCTTTGGATAGCAATTAAAAATAAATTTTTTAATTATTTGCAGACGTAAAAACTTACTCCCGAAATTCAGAATGTTGAATGAAAATATAAATATTTGCTACAAAAAATTCTCCTGTTCCCAGAAAATCAAAATTGAATATAATGATATAACAGGATGACAGACATTTTTAGTAGAAATCTGAAAAATACATACAAAAAATTTTAATAAAGTTGAATAAAAATAAAAATTAATGTAAGAAAAAATGCGATTTCGAAAAAATTCTTCTGCATATTTAACTTGTTTTGAATTTTTTTACAATAAATCCATTTTTGATCAATATTTTTTTACCTTGTTTTGTAATACCACCCTTCACATATGAATTTTTAGAAGTTGGAAGAAATAATAAAGACTGAAAAACAGTTTTAGTTTTCGAAAAAATAAAAAAAATAATTGAATAAATATAATCTCATTAATCTATAAGTATTGAAGAATTATCTCTTGGATATTTCCATGATATCCACAAATATTTTCCAAGATATCATAAATTTTCCAGAAATATTCCATCCTGTAAGATATCCATCTAAAACCCAAACTAATTATTTTTTAAATCCTAATGAGGATATCCGGATATCCTGTTAATATCCTGCATACAAGATATATATATATATATATATATATATATATTTAAAAAAATATATATATATATATATTTTAGGGATATTGTAATGATATGTCATTTCATTATATTGGAATCTCTTCTCACAGCCAAGCAATTTTCATGCCATGTCTCCTGAAAATCTCTAAGATATCGTGAAAAGTGCAGATATATTATCAGAGTATTCACAATATACTCTAGAAAGCAGATATAATCTCAATGTCCAAAGGATATTCTTATGTCATCGTGGGACATTTGCGATATGTCTTGGAAATATTCAAACGTTTTACTTGAAATAATTTTATGATAACAAATTTTAGAGATATCTCTGCTGAATATACAAAAAAGACATAAAAACATAGTCCAAGCTATGCTATGGATATCTCAGAGATATCAATATTTCCGCCTTCTAGAACATGCTGTAAGATCCCTTATGAATATCCTAGAACATACTAATAGGAAATACTTTGATATCAACTTAATGTGAGGGCCCGATTTTATTATAATTTTATTTATAAAAAAATGTTATCCCAGGATTTCCTGCAGATATCCTATAGATACTACAACTTCCACTTGGTAGGATATTCAGTGGAATAACTCGGGACATAAACCGCATATCTCATCGATATCCCACAAAATTTAAGCACCTGCTGAAGAGTAGGTTTTTCTAATGCAAAAAAGGTTTCTTGAATCTGATCATTTCTGTCATTTCACATATATCAGAGATGAATTTACCGCCTATATTATCAGTTTATACGTAAAAACTATTGCTCGATGTTTTTTTTCACATCCAAACAAATATTTTAGTTATGTAATTCTTATTCTATCATCCAACACCAATAAACAACCAGCACAGCAAATCCAAAAAATATTGAAATAATAAAATAAAATTTTAAATAGTGACATACGAAAAATAAGAAATCCTGATAAACGTTCAATTCATTTAACCTTTTGCATTGTCACATTCTTCAAAGGTGATTGCTTTTACCATATAAATGTGGGAGAATACGGGTGCGGTTCGATTTAACCGATCTACTTGATCGCTTCAATCGAATTGTAAGGGTTCTGGTCTCTCGAGGTACAGACAATCCACATTCTCTAAGTAGAATAAAACGAGCTCTGTATCGACCCATAATAAATTGCTCTGCAACACTTCAAGTTTTTACTTCTACTTATTTAACACAAGAAAGAAAAGGAATTTTCGCTTTTATTCCTCGTTATATAATAACTTATCTAAGCTTTTTATTTGTAATATTTCGCCTAGCAAATAATTTATTACTGTAAGAATCTCTTATCTTCGAACCAAAAATAATTCCGTAATTCAAATTCTCAATGAAAACCAATCATATGTGAAGGGATCATGGAACCAAAAAAATCTTCTTGACAATAAATTTGGGAATTTATCATTCTGAAGATGTGGGAGATTAATGTTAAAAAAACGTTTCTTTGCGGGAGTAATCTGAAATTCTGGGCTATTAATATAGTTTTTAAATCACATTTTTGTGCATTTTTCAATTAATTCAATTTGACTTGAATAAAACCTAATTAAAAATATTTTCATTATCTTTTAACAATATTTTTTATACTCCATCATCTTGACTATTTCTTAGTAATTATCTTGCACATACTTATTTTCTTTGTTATTTATTATGAGAGTTTTTATTGGATCATGGAAATTGAGCCAAAACAGAAGAAAGTCAATTTCTTTTTCTCAGAATACTAATAAAAACAGAAAGCAGAGCTCGTATTATGCATTAAGGATATTGTATTGGATTTCTTTTCTTTGAATGAGAAAATGCAGCTTTCGCAATTTAATAAAATTACATGGAAATCCAATCACACAAGAAAATCATGGAGCGGAATGATATGAAACTACAACGGTCAATTTTCATTAAACATTTTTCTAGGACTAATAAGCAAAAGCAAAGCCAATTGAACGTATCTATTAATTTCGCCACGCTTTTGGGCAATTTTCTTGACGTTAATTTTAAACCAACAGGATTTTTAACTTATTGTCAATATTATTTAATATTGTTTGTTAGAGAAAGAATACCATAATAAAATAGATAAATCACTAACATAATTGAAGCCGTTTGTCGAAAAGTGACCTAAGTAATGGTGTAATCGAATCATATAAATGCGCACAAAAGGTACTTTTGCCGGATTGTCGCGTCGTATTGAGTTCATCCAGACTGTATAACCATATAGCTTAGGGCCGTCAGACGTGATTACTGCTGTAGTGTTGTATATAGTTTAATTCCTCTATACTAAATTCTGTAATAAAATCTTTGTCAATAGAATCTAATTATTCTTAAAATAGAAAAAACGCCCACAAAAAAGAAAATATGGTAAAATTATGATTGTTATTTCATAATCAAAAATGGGTCTAAGTAACGTAAAAACAATAAAAAAATATGCCCGCTAAAATACTCTGTCTCTTTCTATCTGCAATTTTTAGTGCAAAAGAAAAAGAAGGAGTATTGCGTTTGACGTGGAGCGCAACTAAAAACGCGTCCATCTAGTAAAAATTTAGAATAATATTTTTTAACACGTTAAAAAGGAAAAAGTTTTCCTTTTTTTGAAAATTTTCAAAAAGTTTCAAAGCATATAAATTTTTAATTTTTGATCAAAATTGGAAAAGTCATTTGGATAATTTGCAAGTATTTTTGCTGTATACCAGATAATTGGACAAAAATGTCTAAAACTTGTAAAACATTATTTTTCAAATGTTGAAAAAGTTCTAAATTTTTAAATTTTAGACCAATTGAAAAATTAAATCTTTTTTTCTGAAAATTTTCAAACTTGCCAATAGTATATAACTTTTCTAATTTTCATCGAAATTGAAAACTTTCTATATTTTCTTTCTATGCATATTTCTATACTTTCGTATCTATAAGAAACTTTGTAAAAGATGTCTAAAAGTTGAAAAAAAAATTTTTTAATTTTGAAAATGCTCTAAATTTTTTAATTTTGGTTGTAAATATATGCTTACGAAGCTAACTTTCGTTTTGGGAACCTTAAGAAGTGTATCAAATGCGGATTGTTTAGACAAATCCTACAAAAATTCATATCGCATACAACTTTCAGGTAACCATGCATACCGTCAGATATACAGACATACAGGCAGACATAGAGCCAGAGAGACGCCGACAAAATTTTATGATTTCGGGACTCTGTTATTGTCAAAACGTAAAGATCCGTGAAAAAACAAAGCTCGAAAAATTGGACGATTACATTACATTACATTACACTCTCATGAATGAGAATGTTGAAAAAGGGTTTGACGAACATTATTTCTGTACTTAATCATAGGGCTACCTTCCCGTCCCCCACGAGACATTGGAAAGTCAAAGGTATGTGAGCTGCATTATTTCTGTGACCAGTCAGGAGTGCTTCCCCCCCACGTGATGTTGGAAAATGGTAGGGGTTTGTTCAACATTATTTCTGTGAATAGTCATAGGGCTGCGTCGCCCCCCTCCCTCACGAGATGTTGGAAAAGGCGAGGAGTGTGACCAACATTATTTAGTTGCCCAGTCGCAGGTGTGCCCCACCCCCCTCATATGTTACGTTGTAAAAGAGTAAGGGCTTGAACAGCATTATTTATGTTACCTATCTCTGCGAGAAGTTTGAAAAGGGAAGGTAAGTGATCTACATTGTTTCTTTGACCAGTCACAGAGGTGACTTCTTGCCCTCACACGTGAAGTTGGAAAAAGTTACTAGTTTGACCCACATTATTTTCGTAACTTACCATAGGGTTACCCCCCCCCCCCCCCCCC
Source organism: Druon quercuslanigerum (assembly GCA_010014905.2). Lineage (NCBI taxonomy): Eukaryota > Metazoa > Arthropoda > Insecta > Hymenoptera > Cynipidae > Druon > Druon quercuslanigerum. The sequence continues at coordinate 2,463,931 of JAAAKG020000017.1, forward strand.
CCGGCCTGAGAAGGTGGGGGGGGGAGGCACCGTCTTTTTTGCTTTTCGCGGGGGGGGTCTCCCTCCCCCCCCCACGGTGTGGAGGGGGGAGCGGGCTTGGTGTGGTT
>JAAAKG020000017.1:2464137-2484792 GCA_010014905.2 Druon quercuslanigerum
AAAGACCTTGGATACTAATGGACCCAAGTGGGGAACCTCACATGACGACTTTGTGAGGATCTTCACTTGGGATGATTTCTAGAGAGATTGATCAGCAACTTGGATCAAGGCAGTGTTGTGAAATGAACGTATTATTTAAATAAATAACACGAGAATTCTAGATCATTCTAAAAATTCTATAAACCCTTTCTCACACCACTCCCTTCCCCACCGAGTGAGTCACGCCTAACCCGAAAGGGAAACGGCCTAATGATGTAGTAATAATAATAATAATAATGATAATAATAATAATAACATCTGACGTGACTCCTTTATTTTTTTGTGAATCTTTATTGTTGATCGTATTTGGATAATTTCAGAAATAACTTTTATTAAAAAAAAAATTGTTATTCAGTTGACCAAACTCGTTTGCTTCGCTCAATTAGTTTTTGAGATAATTATTTTGTTGATTTTAGAAAATATTTTATTGGTTCAACAAAATTTTTCGGCTGGATCTATCAAATAATTTAAGGAATCATTTTACTCAAATCAATTGAAATATTTTGTTGATTAAACTAAAACATTCCTTTAAAGCACCTTAACCCCTAATCGTAAACCTCTGTGGGGTATCCGAGATCCGAATGATTTCCAAGCTAGTGATTCCGCTTCACCGACAAAAGTAAGGAAATTGAAAAAATATTTCGCTATAATGATTTATAGTTTTATACTAAGCTTTTTATTAAATATTGTTGTGTTGCATACAAATATTTTGAAATTAGTTTTGACCAAAACAATAATTGTTATTTGTGAATATACACACATGTTTTTTTTATAACGTCAATAATATGATTTAATTGAATACCAACCTATTTTAAGCAAGATTTATTAAAAAATAAAGTTAATTTTCTTATTTAATCTAACGGAACTTTTCTTATTGTGTGATTTGTGGTCTACATATGCACCGGCAAAAGTATACATGTTAGTGGTGCAGAAATAGCAAAATTTGTTGCACCTGACACAAAAAGCTTCAAATTAGACGAAAGGATCAGGTGCAAATTCAGTCTACTAATTGACAGCAGAAAAGCGCAATTGACGCCTCACTTTTTCCCCTCATAATTAATAATCTTATAATTTTATGTATATATATTGTGAAAATTTTTAATATTTTGTGAAAATTTTTAATATTTTGTGAAAAATTTTAATATTTTGTGAAAAACTTAAATATTTTGTAAAAAAATTTCTTTTTAGCTTAAAAATTCGACAGTAGTTACAAAATTTTTCGTTTTTGAGTGAAAAACGGACTATTTTGATGAAAATTGTTCTTTTTTGGTAAACAATTAATCTTTCTTCTTACTTGAAAATATATCTTTTTAAATTAAAAAATCAATTATTTTCGTAAAAAATTAAACTATTTGTTTTGAAATTTGTTAAAAATTAATCATTTCAGGTCAAAAATTCAAAAAATTTGACAATTTAAAAGAATACTTTTTCTTTTTTGATTAAAAAATTGTTTCTGGTTGAAAAATAAAAAATTTTGATGGAAAGTCGTCTTTTTTAATAAACAATTAATTTTTTTGTTTGAAAATGTATATTTTTAATCAAATATAAATTATTTTGGTTAAAAATTGAACTTTTTTTAATGAAAAATGAATGTATTTTTCAATTTAGTTTGTTACTAATTCCTCTTTTTTGGTATTTAATTATTTTGGTAAAAAATTAAACTATTTATTCAAAATTACTCTTTTTTAATAATTAACAAATGCAGGTCGAAAGTTAATCTGATTTGTAAAAAATACTTCTGTTTCATGTAAAAATTCGATGATTTACTTACATATTTTTTCTTTTATGATCGACAAATAGTTTTTCATTTAAAAATTAACTAATCTAATAAATAATCGTATTTTTTAATGAAATCATCTTTTTCGAATTTAAAATCAAAAGTTTGATTTTACTTTTTAAATTTTTCTCTGGGTGCAAATGCGTTTTTTAATAAGTATTAAACATTTTTGTTCAAAAGTAATTCTTCTTTGTAGAAAACCTAAATTTTTTTAAAAATATTGTTTGTTCCAAAAATTCATAATTTTACGTAAAAAATTCCATTTTTCCGTAGAAAATTGGTATTTTCTGGACGAATTCGCCTTTTTGTATTTGAAATAAAAGTTTTTTTTTTTTAAATTCATCTCTTTGGTAAATTTTTTTTCGTAAGAAGTAATCCTTTTTTGTTGAGAATTAACTTTTTTGTTAAAAATTCATATATATCGGCCGAAAATTCAAATAATTGAATTTTTATTTATTTTTATTTTACGCAAAGTCTTATTGATGTAATGGGAAAAATAAAAAAACACCTTTTTTCGAATTCACATTTATTTGTCTCCACTTTCTTTAAATATTACGTGCTTTCGAAAATATTAAAATATTCATAAATAATATTAATATAATAATGCTTACATACGCTAGGCATTTTTTTTAGTCTTTTAACGTACACCTACACTAATACGTTTACAAGATATCGTACCAATTTATCGTTTCGAATTCGAAGGTTCGTCTTACTTCAGTCAAGTCCAGCAGAAAATTTTTCCATTCAAATTTTGCTTTTTGCCTTTAATTCCAAAATCGCGTAGAACAAACCTTAGAACTTCACAAATCAAATTTTTTTTTATCTTCACTGATTGGTCGAAAATGTATTTCACGACGTTTTTCCATGAAAAATACATCGTTCGAATACAGAAATAAATTTTAAATAAAGTAAAAAACGGAATTTCGTAAATCTAATTTTTCTCCTTCCTTCGTAACTGCCGATTACGAATCAAAAATTCTTTTTAAAAAACTAGCTCTATATTTTGCCTATAAAAAAGGCTTCTTGTTGCGTGCACTCAGAAAAATATTTTTCTCGAATTAAAAAAAAAAGTTTCTTCAAAATGAAGAAAATCTTTTTTAATTAAAGAAAAATTTTCATTTGACTGAATAATTTTTTTTGATTGAAAGAAATTTTCTTGGAATCAAAGAACCTTTTTTCTGAGTGTGACATTAGGCATCAATTGGTTGCAAATTCAGGAAAAAGACACTTTTTAGGTTCAATTTTGGTTAAAATGAAATTTTTGGAAATTGGTTGTGATTTAGGAAAAGGAAGGAAAGATTCGTGGGAAAAATCGAAACTTAAAGTTCATTAGGCGTATGTAAATTTGGATAATATTGATAATTTACTGGTGCGCAATTGGGATGAGTTTTTCTCCCTGTCCAAGAGCTGGCAAAGGTGCTTCGACTGTGAGGACACCATCCTTGCTCAAGGAAGATTTGATGCTCTCGGGATTGGTTCCTTTGGGAAGAAGGAATTCCCTGTTGTATTCTCTGTACACCGATTTAGTTTCCGACTTCTCCTCGTGCTTGGCATGTACCTGAAAAAAGACCATTTTTTTCATTTAAAAAAATTTAATTAATTTTAGAGATTTCAAAAGATTTCAAAGATTTCAAAAAATTTCACATACATGTAAAAAAGGTTTTTTAGAAAATTCAAAAGGTTCTGAAGATTTTACGGACTTTATAAATATTTTAAAGATTTCAGAAACATTTCAAGAGATTTCAATTATTTCACAAAGCTTTTAAAACATCGCAAGGATTTCAAATGATTTCTAAAGATTTCAAAGAAGAATATTTCAAAGGTTTTAAACATTCCAAAGATTTCAAAATATGTCAGTACATTATAATAATTTCACAAAGATTTCAAAGAATCCAAAAGATTTCACAAATGTTTCTAATAATCCCAATGGTTGCACAAAGATTGCAAAATATTTTCCGAGGATTTTAAAGATTCCCAAAGATTTAAAAAATTCCAAAATATTTCACAAATATTTCACAAAGATTTTATAATATTTCAAACATTTTAAACATTCCAAAGATTTCAAAATATTTCAGCAGATTTTAATCATTTCACAAAGATTTCATTGATTCCAAAAGATTTCACAAATATTTTTAAATATTTTAAAGATTTCAATATATTTATAAATATTTGAAAAGATCTTAGTACATTTCAATGATTTCACAAAGATGTCAAAATAGTTCATAAGATTTCAAAGATTCCAAAATATTTCGAAGATTTCAAAATATTGTTGAAAGTCTCAAAAGATTCCAACAGATTTTATAAATATTTTAAAAGAGTTCAATGATTTCAAAAACGTTTCGAAACATCGCAAAGATTTCAAAGATTTCAAATATTTCACAAAGATTTTGGAATATTTCAAACATTTTAAACATTCCAAAGATTTCAAAATATTTCAGCAGATTTTAATCATTTCACAAAGATTTCATTGATTCCAAAAGATTTCACAAATATTTTTAAATATTTTAAAGATTTCAATATATTTATAAATATTTGAAAAGATCTTAGTACATTTCAATGATTTCACAAAGATGTCAAAATAGTTCATAAGATTTCAAAGATTCCAAAATATTTCGAAGATTTCAAAATATTGTTGAAAGTCTCAAAAGATTCCAACAGATTTTATAAATATTTTAAAAGAGTTCAATGATTTCAAAAACGTTTCGAAACATCGCAAAGATTTCAAAGATTTCAAATATTTCACAAAGATTTTGGAATATTTCAAACATTTTAAACATTCCAAAGATTTTAAAATATTTCAGTAGATTTTAATCATTTCACAAAGATTTCATTGATTCTAAAAGATTTCACAAATATTTCTAATGATGTCAAAGATTTCTCAAAGATTTCCAAAATTTCTCAAGGATTTAAAAAATTCCAAAAGATTTCACAAATGTTTCTAATAATCTCAAGGGTTTCACAAAGATTTCAAAAGATTTCCCGAGGATTAAAAAGATTCCTAATATTTTAAAATATTTCAAAGATTTCAATATCCTTATAAATATTTCAAAAAATTTAGTATACATTTCAATCATTTCACAAAGATTTCATTGATTCTAAAAGATTTCAAAAAATATTTATAATGGTCTTAGTGTGTTCACAAATTTTAGAATATTTCAAAGATTTCAAAAATTTCGAAGATTTTACAAACATTTTAAAAGATTTCAAAAGATTTCAATGATTTTACAAAAACCTTTAAAAATATTTCTGAAGGTTTCAAAAGATTTCTGAAGATTTCGAAGATTCCAAAATATTTCACAAATGTTTCACAAAGATTGCAGAATATTTCAAAGGTTTTAAAAATTCCAAAGATTTCATTGATTCGGAAAGATTTCACAAATATTTCTAATGATCTTAAAGATTTAAATAATTTCGGAAGAATTTCAAAGATTTCAAAGATTCCAAAAGGTGTCACAAATGTCTCTAATATTCTCAAGGGTCTCACAAAGATTTAAAAAGATTTACCGATAATTTTAAAGATTCCTTAAGATTTAAAAATATTTATAAAGGATTTCAAATATTTCAATATATTTATGAATATTTTAAAAGATTTCAAAATATTTCTGAAGGTTTCAAAAGATTTCAAAGATTCCAAAATATCTCACAAATATTTCACAAAGATTTTAGAATATTTCAAACGTTTTAAACATCAAAGATTTCACAAATATTTTTAATGATCTTAAAGATTTCACAAAGATTCCAGAATAGTTTTGAGGATTTCAAAGATTCCAAGATATTTCGAAAATTTTTACAATGATCTTAGTGATTTCACAAAGATTTTTGAAAATTTTTAAAATTCCAAAAGATTTCACGAACATTTCAAAAGATTTGAATGATTTCACAAAGCTTTCAAAATATTTCAAACATAAGATTTTACAAATATTTTTCAAGAATTCAATACATTCACAAAGGTTTAAAACATTGCAAAGATTTCAAAAGATTTCATCAGATTTTAATGATTTCACAAAGGTTTCATAGACTCAAAAATATTTCACAAATATTTCTAATGCTCTTAATGATTTCACAAAGATTTAAATATATGTCTTAAGTTTTGGAAGTTCCCAAAAATTTCACAAATATTTCTAATAATCTTCATGATTTCACAAAGATTTAAAAATACGTCTAAGATTTTAAAAAATTCCAAAAGATTTTACAAATTTTTCTAAAAATATCAATGGTTTCACAAAGATATCATTCTAAAAGATTTCACAAATATTTCTAATAATCTTAAGGATTTCTCAAAGATTTAAAAATATTTCAACAATTCCAGAGATTTCAAAATGTTTCTAAAGATTTCAAAAGATTTCAGTAGATCCAATGATTTAACACAGATTTCACAATATCTCTGAAGATTTTGAAGTTCGAAAAAATTTCACAAATATTTCTAATTATCTTCATGATTTCAAAAGATTTTAACAGATTTTAAAAGATTTCCAAATTTTTTCAAGGATTTCAAAGGTTTCAAAATATTTCAAAGATTCCGGTAGATTCAAATGATTTCACAAAGGTTTAAAAAATGTTCTGAAGACTTCAAAAAATTCCAAAAAATTTCACAAATGTTTTAAAGGATCTCAATAGTTTCACGAAGATTTCAAACAATTTTCCGAGTATTTTTAAGATTCCCAAAGATCTTAAAATATTTTAAAGATTTCAAAATATTTCAAAAAATTCAACAATTTTGAGAAGATTTCAAACATTTCCAAAGATTTCAATAAATTTCATTTATTTCACAAAGATTTCATTAAAAATATTTCAAAGATTTCGATTGAAAATTTAACAGCGTTTTGTCGAATACTTATTTTATTTAAAAAAGTCATTTTTTTGTTTAAAGATTCAACTTTTTTGTTAAAAATGCGTCATTTATTATTAATACTTAATTTTCTATTGCACAAAATTTGTAATTTTTAACTAAAAGGGATTAATTTTCCACCGAAAATTTAGCCATTAAATTTTCAGTAAAAAATTGAATAGTTAAATTTTCATTTAAAAAATAAATTAAAAAAAAAATAGTTCAAATTTCAATAAAAAATTATTTTTCAACTAAGAAACAGCGATTTTTCAAACAATAGTTTTTCAGTTAAAAAGTACTATTAGGTGGAAAACTTAATTATTTTATTGAAAATGTATCTTTTAACGTTAAAATTTGCAAATTTGTTGAAAATTTCAACTATTTTTCAACGAATTTGTCACTTTAGCTTAAAACTATAACTATATAATTAAAAATAATTTATTTTTTAATTCAACTATTTAGTTAAAAATTCATCTTTCTGGAGTTGAAAATTAATTTTTTGGGGTTCAAAGTCAACAGTTTTTCTAAAAAATTCAACTTTTTGGCTTCAAAAAATAACTGCTTTATCGAAAATTTAATTCCTTTGAGCAAAATAATAAATTTTATTTTTAATTTATGAATGCGTATAATGTCTTAACTACTCATTAAATTAAATTATTTATTTTACATATAATACTAATTTTAATTAATTGTTATCCACTGTAGACAGGTCCCCCCTACAATAATTTTTTTAAAAGAATTTTTTCCCCAATTATTGCCCTCTTTTGAGACAATCTTTTGCTGTCAAGTCTCTAATGTCATTTTTAAACTCGCAAATTAATTATTTTGTTAAATTTCAATTTGTCAAAAAAATCGTACACCTACACACAACGAATAAGAGAATTATTGAAGGCTGAAAAAGTCAGTGGTCAAGGTTCCGTTTCTAAATACGTCGATGACCAAACAGTCATTAATATGTACACACAGTATGCATTATGTTTACTAGACGCAATTTACTGTTTTTGTTGTTGCAAATATCACCTCCAACATCTCACCTCGTTTTAAAAAAAATCTTTAGTTATTCTTTTCATATTTTTCAATTAAAAATTGAAATATTTCTTTGTTGAAATATCACTTATTACATTTTTCGTAAGGTATACTAATAATATAATAACAATAATATATTAATAATAATTATATATATTAATACAAAACTGTTTGGTTGGAAATTTGTTTGATTAAAAGTTGAACTACTTTGTTAAAAAATTATTTTTTTATTTGGTGGATTTTTATTTTTTGATCAACAAAATCGTTTTTGGTTGAAAAATAAACTATTCTGATGAAATTATTTATTTATATTATTATTATAATTTTTTATAATGTTTTTGGTTGAAAATAAAAATTTTTGTAGAAAAATCGTATTTTTTTGTATGAATTCAACGAGGAATTCAACTATTTGTTATTTAAAATAAAAGTTTTTCGTATCAGATTATTAAAAATTGATCTTTTTGGTTGAAAATTTATCTTTTCGTTTGAAAATGTTTCTTCTTTTGTGAATAATTAATTTTTTTTGTAGAAAATGTATATTTTTGGCTTCAAAATTCGACAATTTGGTTGAAAAATTAAATAATATAAATATAATACAAATGTTTTTTGGTTGAAAAATAAACTTTTTTAAGAACATTTTTTTTTTGCAAATAATAAATTAGTATTTTTTCTTGAAAATGTATCTTTCTGGTTGCAAATGAACTTCTTTGCTGAAAATGTATAAGTTCAGGTTGAAAATTAAACTTTTTGTAGAAAATTCGTCATTTCTAGTTGATTTCAACTAATTGTTATTAAAAATAAAAGTATTTTTTGGCTTACTTTGTTATAAAATTTATCTTTTCGCTTGAAAATTTGTTTCTTTGTTAAATAATTAATCTTCTCTTTTAAAAATGTAAAAAATTCGATTATTTGGTTGATTTTTATCGCTTTTTTGATCTGAAAATCATTTTTGGTCGGAAAATCATTTTTGGTTGGAAAATTAATTTCATCAATTTTTTATCTGTTCGTAGATTCATAATTTCAGTTGAAAATTTATCTCTTTGGTTGAAAAACTAAATTTTTTTTTATAATTCGTTTTTTGGGATTTGGGATCTGTTTAAAAATTAATGATTTTGTTCAAAATTCATAATTTATTTTTTGATAAAAAAAACGTTTTTTGTTGAAAAATAAACTATTTTGATGAAAATTATTTTTTTTCTTTTTTGAATTTTTTTCCTTCTTTTTTGAAAATGTATCTTTTTGGTTGAGAATGAACTTTTTTCTAAAAAATCGTATTTTTGTATGACTTCAACTATTTGTTATTTAAAATAAAAGTGTTTCGTTTTGCATGGTTAAAAATTCATATCTTTGTTTGAAAAATTATCTTTCTTGTAAATAGATAATCTACTTTGTTGAAAATATATCATTTTGGTTAAAAATTTCAACAATTTTGATTTCAAGTATTCAACTGATTGTTATTAAAACTAAAAGTATTTTTTGGTTTGCTTTGTTAAAAAATTTATCTTTGCGTAACTTTTTCGGTAGAAAATTCCACTCTTTTGGGATAAATTTACACTATTTGCTTAAAAAATAACTTTTTTTGTGGAAAATTAATCTTTTTGGCTTAAAAATTCGACAATTTGGATTTTTGTCTCTTTTTTATCGGAGTCATTTTTGGTTGAAAAATTAAATAAATATAATAAACACCTTTTTTGGTTGGAAATTTTCTTGGCTAAAAGTAGAGCTGCTTTGTTGAAAAATTAATTTTTTATCTGGTCGAAGATTCATAATTTTAGTTGAAAATGTACATATTTTGTTAATAATTCGTTTTTTTGGGTTGAAAATTCAATTATCTTAGCAAAGAATTAGCTTTTTGTTTAAAATTTAAAGTTTTTTTCAAAATTAATAATTTCATTCTTTGTTAAAAAATTAATTTTTTATTTGGTGGATTTTTCTTCTTTGATCAACAAAATCGTTTTCGGTTGAAAAATAAACTATTTTGATAATATTATTTATTTATATTAATATTATAATTTTTTATTATCTTTTTGGTGATCGCAAAATCATTTTTGGTTGAAAAATAATCTACTTTGATAAAAATACGTATTTTTTCAAAAAATTAAACTATGTCTTTTATTTAGAATGAAATCACTTTTTCATTTAATTTGTTAAAATTTTATTTTTGTAAACAAATAATCTTCTTAGTTGAAAATATATATTTTTTGTTGAAAATTTAACTATTCAATTAAAAATGAAATTTTTTGTTAAAAACTCACAATTCCAGGTAAAAAATTTAACTTATTTATTCGAAAATTTAACTATTTGTTTAAAAATTAACTTTTATCTTGAATTTTTTTTAATTATGGTTAAAAATTCAATTGTTCTGTAAAAAAAATTATCTCTGTAAATTAAAAACTGCACAATTTGGTTTAATATTTTTTTCTTTTTGGATCGAAAAATCGTTTTTTCTTGAAAAATCAATTATTTTGATAAAATGCGTCTTTTTCTAAAAATCTTACTTGAAAATAAATCTTTTTAATTGAAAATTCAAAAATGTTGTTAAATATTCATCTTTTTATGAATTTATAATATATCTCATTTTTTGACTTAAAATTAAATTTTGAAAACAGTTTTAAGATTGCATTGAAATTCTAAAAATGTCGAATCTTTCTTGGAAAGTTGACAAAGAAATAAAACTAGAAAGTTTACTATCATTAAGAAAAATGAGGTCACTTGGCAGAATAAGGACAAAAACTTGGGTTAATGGCTTTGGGGTGGAAAGAGATTAAGAATAGAAAATTGCGACTCTCTGGCGCCAGAGACAAAACATTTGTCGATACTTCGTTTCTTTTTCTTTTCTTTTCATTCCATGCGTTTAGTCCAAATTTAAAATTTTCTAGTCTGGAAGAAAAATGTGCAATAGAAAAAAAAATTTAAGCAAAATTTCTAGTTTTTTAATCCAATACTTTGAAAGTATTAAAAATAAACTTCAATGTTTATTGAAAATGCTAAATGAATTTTATTTATTCATTAAAAATTAAATTCTTTTGTGGAAAATTCGCCTTTTTGGCAAAAAACACGAATAAAACAAAATATATTAATTTTCAATTATAAAATATGAATTTTCAAGAATAAATAAAATTTTTAAATTATCAGTTAAAATAATTAATTTGAAAACAAAAAAAATTAATTATAGAAAAAAAGTAACAGTTGATATTTCAATAAAAAATTATTATAATTTTAATTAAAAAATAATGTAATTCTTTTAAAAAGACGAATTCGCAACAAAAGTGTTGAATTTTTACTTAACAAAGATTTTTCATTCAAATAGGATTACAATTTTTTATTGAAATGTTAAATTTTTAGTTTCAAAAATTAATTTTCAATATAATAGTTCAATTATCTACCAAAAAAGTTGAAATATTAACTAAAAAAGACAAGTTTACAACAAAAAAAAAATAAATTTGCAATTACAAATTAAACAGCTGAATCTTCAACCAAGAAAATTTATTTAAAAAAAAAATATTTCTCCTTTTAACAAATTACTTTTATTTTCAACCAAAACAGATAAATCGATTTAACTTTTATTGCAAATTATCTTTTTGTTGAAAATTTAACTGCTTTGTAAAAAATTCGTATTTTCGACTCGTAAATTCAACAATTTGGTAGCAAATTTAACTATTCGGTTGAAAGAAAAGAAAACTCTTTCTTGTTGGTGGAATACTAATTTTTTTGTAAAAATGAAAATTTGGTTAAAAATTAAAATCATTTTTTTTATTATATTAAATTAATTATTTTTAGATGGTTAAATCATACTGCTTGTTTACTAATTTTTTTCAATAGTCCAATAATTAATTTTTCTTTACTATTAAATGTTTATTCTTTTAGTTTTAAGATTCGAAAGTTTAGTTACAAATTCCTTTTTTCTTAAATTAATTTTTGTCGAAAATTTACGTTTTCGGATTTAAATTTTATATTTTCGTAAAAAATTCGTGTTTTTGGTTTGAAAATTCAAATATTTTGTACAAAATTAAACTCTCTCGTATAATGTTAATTTTTTTAAAGTGGAAACTGTCTCTTAAATAAAAATTTAACTACTCCTTTTTTTTAATTAAAATTTAATTATTTCGTTGATCTTTTTAAGTTAAAAAATTGAACTATCTGGTTAAAATTTAAAAAAAAATACAAACTTTGTTGAATATTTGTCTTTTGCAGTAAAACGTTAATATTCTTATCTAAAAATTTAACTATCTGGTTAAATAGTCAAATTTATATTTAATTTATTATTTATATTACAGTTTATATTTAATTTTATATTAAATTAAATTTTTTTAGATGCTTAAATCCAACTGCTTGTTTATTTTTTTTTAAATTTCCACTGTTACATTTTTCGTTACTGATAAATGTTTATTCTTTTAGTTTAAGATTCAAAAGTTAAGTTAAAATTTTTTTTTTTTTAAATTAATTTTTTGTCGAAACTTTACATTTTCGAATTTAAAATTTATATTTTCCTAAAAATATCGTGTTTTTGGTTTGAAAATTCAAATATTTTGACAAAATTAAACTCTCTCGTGTAATAATATTTTTTTTAAACTGGAAAATGTCTTTTAAATGTAAATTAAACTACTCTTTTTTCAAAATAAAAATTAAATTACTCCGTTGATCTTTTTTAGTTCAAAAATTGAACTATTTGGTTAAAAGTTTAAAAAAATACAAATTTGTTGAAAATTTTACTTTTTTAGTTAAAAGTTATTCTTCTTATCTAAAAATTCAACTGTCTGGTTAAATAGTCAACATTATATTTAATTAATTATTTTTAGTTAGATAAATCCAACTGCTTATTATTAATTATTTTATTTTTAATAAATTAATTATTTTTAGATGGTTAAATCCTAATCCTTGTTTATAAATTTTTAATAAAATTAAAAACTTATTATTGCTAGTTTATAAATTTGAAAATTCAAATATTTTGTACAAAATTCAACTGTCTTGTCTCATTTTATTTTTTTAAAGTTAATCTTTTTACCTGAAAGTTCAACTATTTGGATTAAAAATTTAACAATTTTAATGCATTATTTATTCACTGGAACCTGGAATTAATTTACTTATTTTTTATTTAAAAATAAAATACAGAAAAGAGCTTTAATTTATTACATACGCGATGAAGTTAAATTTAATAATGAATCCGGGTCAAAATTAATATTTCCGAAAGCCTACGCTTTAGAAATTTACCAACCTTAAATAATTATTGCCTCAGGAGTTAGAATCTAAGGCTTATTGTGAGTTCCTTTCAACTTATTCTCGACACCCACGTTTGCTTTTTTTTTTTTTTGCTTTAACAATTTATGAGCGGCTGTTCAAACACTGGATGTCGTAATTCGAAATACAAATCGAAGGAAACTTATTCTCGGCATGGTTCCAAACAGGAATAAATTTAGTCAGGATTGAGTAAATTTTATACTTTCAAGAAAAATTCAACATATTGTAAATTAAAACTGAAGAATAATTCTTTTTTCTTAATTTTTTGTAATTTTTGAGAGTCGAATTTTCTAGTGCTTTTCAATCTTTTTTTTTAAATTGAAGAATTTAAAGTTTTAGGTTTTTATTACTTAAAAATACATTGTTAAAAGAAATTTATTTTTAATGAAATAAGAAATTAGGAAGAAGAATTTTCAAATCAGAAATATAAATTTTCAACCAAAAATGAAATAGTTAAATTTTTGATTACAAAAATTATTCTTCAACTAAAAACCAAACAGATAAATTTTTAAAAATATAGTTTATTTTTCAACGAATTAATAATAAAAATTAATTAAAACCAAATACTTAAATTTACAACGAAAAAAGGTAGAGTTTATGTGAAAAAAAAGAATATTTAGATTTTCAATTAAGAAAATTAAATTTTAAAAAATAAGAATTTTCAGCCAAATAATAAAATTTTTAACATGATGCATATTCAACCCAGAAAATTAATTTTAAATAAATATTCCTATCTTTAACCAAGCAAATTGTAAATTAAAACTAAAAAACAATTTTTTTCTCAATTTCTTTTAATTTTTGAGAGTTGAATTTTCGAGTGCATTTTCCAATTTTTTTGTAAATTGAAGAATTTCCAAGTTTTTAAATATATTGTTAGAAGAAAGAAATTTATTTTTAATGAGATACGAAATTTGGAAAAAGAATTTTCTATAAAAAATACGCATTCTCCAACTAAAATTCAAATGGATAAATTTTTAAAAATATATATAATTTTTCAAGGAATTAATAATAATAATTAATTTTAATTTTGAATTATTAATAATTAATTTTTTAACGAAATATATCAAGTTATAACAAACTAGATGAATTTTAAATCAAATACTTGAATTTGCAACCACAAAAGGTAGAGTTTAAGCTAAAAAAAAATATTTAGATGTTAAATTAAGAAAATTAAATTGTAAAAAATACGAATTTTCAGCCAATTAATTAAATTTTTAAGCAAACATATATACATTTTTTAATTATCATGAATATTCAACCCATAAAATTAATTTAAAATAAATATTTGTGTTTTTGACCAAGCAAATTGTAAACTAAAACTGAAAAACAATTTTTTTCTTAATTTGTTGTAATTTTTGAAAGTCGAATTTTCTAGTGCTTTAAAAATTGTTGTTTTTTGTAAATTGAAGAATTTCCAAGTTTTTATTAATTAAATATATTGTTAAAATAAAAAAATTATTCTTTAATGAGATAAGAAATTAGGAAAAAAATAGGTTTTTCATTACAAAAATTATTCTTTCACTAAAAACCAAATAGATAAATTTTTAAAAATATAGTTAATTTTTTAAACGAAAGATATAATTTTGCAACTGAAATGATTAATCATTAAACGAGAAAATCGTTTTTTAACAAAATATATCAAATTATAACTAAGTGGATGAATTTTTAACTAAAGAAGATAAATTTTCAACCGAATATAAAATTGTTTAATTTTCAAGAATTTTTCACAAAACATTTATACATATATACAATTTTTAACTAACATAAATGCTGAACCCAGAAAATTAATTTTAAATAAATATTTTTATTTTTAACCAAGCAAATTGTAAATTAAAACTGAAAAATAATTTTTTTTTTTTTCTGATTTTCTAGTGCTTTTCAATTTTTTGTAAATTAAAGAATTTACAAGTTTTTATTAATCAAATATATTGTTAAAAGAAATAAATTTATTTTTAATGATAAAATAAATTAGGAAGAAGAATTTGCTATAAAAAAATACTCATTTTCAAATCGGAAAAATGAAGTAGTTAAATTTTTTATTACAAAAATTATTCTTCAACTAAAAACCTAATGGATAAATTTTAAAAACACATAGTTAATTTTTCAACAAAAGATATAAATTTTCAACTAAAATAATTAATCTTCAACCAAGAAAATGATTTTTTTTTAAATTCCAAATTTGGCCAAAAAGGATTAATTTGCTACGAAAAGAATATTTTTATTTTGAATAAAGAAGAGTTTTAACCAAAAAAATTAACAATCCAAAAAAATGTCGAAACATTTTAATTTTAAATAAAAAAAAGTTAAAATCAAAAAAAAGACGAAATTTCTACAAAGTAATTGAATAATTAACTAAAAAAGAAGTTTCATTCAAGTAGAAATAAAAATATCAAACAAATTGTTGAATTTTCAGTTGAAAAGAATAGATTTTAAACAAACAAATAAAAAACGAATTTTGAAAAAAGTATTTCATTTTTTCACCAAAGAGATGAATTTTCAACTAAAATTATGAAGCTTCAGAAAAAAATTAATTTACAATAAACTAGTTGAAGTTTTAACCCAGTAAGTAAATTTTCAAATAAAGAGGATTTTCATTTTTAATTTAAAAAAAACAGTTAAATTCAACCAAAAAGATATTTTTTACAAAAATAACTTGAACATTCAAAATTCTACAAACTAAATTAAAGCTAAAAAAAACAATTTTTATCTAAAATTTTTGTTTTTCTTTTAATGTTATTTTTAAGACTTCAATTTCCTAGTCCTCTTTTTAATTTTTCAATAAATTCAGGCTTTTCAAGTTTGTATTAATTAAATAAATTGTTATGAAAAAAGATAATTTTTTAAAATGATAAATAGGAAATTATAAGCAAAACAATTATTTGTTTTTATCTGTATTTTGATGTAATGGGGAAAAGAGCAAAATTATCAGATTCTTATCGAATTTCCTACTATCGAACTTGTTATCGTTATCACAAATATGCTCCTGTTTCAATGCATCACTGACCTACTCCATAGTAAATCATACGCATGGTCAGATTATTTCTCAGTGAGTCAGACTGCGGGTTTACAAATCGATCCTTTTTTACTCTTTTCGCTTCTATTTCTTTCAATCTTTATTTTTACAAACAAAAATCTATTAACTTTTCGAAAAAATTTAATTTCTGGCCCAGATTCTAAATTTCCTTTAAAAAACTATAATTTATATTTTATTAATGTGAACAATAATTTCGTTCTAATTTTTAATTATAAGTAAAGTCGAATTTTTAACAAAACGAGATGAATTCTCAACTAAAAGAAAAAAAACAATGTTTCAATTAAGAAGAATTAACTTTCAAGCAAAATAGAAATATTGCAATTTAAATTTCGCGCCAAAATCATTAAAAATACCACACTTAAACATAACCTCATACTCTATTTGAGGCGCGAAATTTAAATTTCGAGATTTTCCTTTGAAAGCCTTTTGAATGCTTAAATAATTAGCGCTTTACGTAATGCAATTAGGACCATAAGCCCCGCCTCGATTCACACGAACGAGAACCGTTTGCTCTATTGTGGGTGCGGTCGAATATCCTGCACCTGCATTTTTTTAAATGCAAACCCATTATGACACGGTTGACATCATGCCCCGTAAAATAATCTAAGGTGAACTTCTCAACAGGAAATAATTAATTCATAATTTCAATGAATCAACCACTTTTATTTAATTACTTTAAATATTTCTTTTCTTTCAATCCAGGAAAGTCAATTTCAAATAATTACTTCCATATTTATAATATTGCAATTCTTTAATATTTCTCTGACGATTTTTCATATATTGCTAGAATTTAGGATTTTTGTTTTAATGTGCATCAATCTCAAACTTCTATGATTTTGAAGGTTAGGTGTAAGTGTGGTTCACTCACTTTGTGGCGCGAAATTTAAATTACAAAATTATTTTACACATTAAAAAAAGACAAATCAAATTTCTATTGTAATTTTTATTTAAGAAATTATTATGAAAGACTTTATAAAAAAAATTATGATCAGAATTTAGCTCTTTTGGTTGAAAATTTAAGTGAATTGTTGAACATTTATATTTTTTGGTAGCAAAAAACAATTTTGTAAATAATTTCTTTTATTGGAAATTTAACTATTTTATTTCTAGGGCCATTTTAGGCCCAGTGAAGTAAAATAATTTCAAAAAATCTAATTTTCAATAAAAATAAATAAATGGAAGTAAAAACTGAGATTAGGAGGTCAGCTTTAAGGCAATGCTTGACCAGTGAAAATCGATAGAAGCCACTGAGTCACATTTTGTGTGGACCCTGCGGTAAACAACGTAATTAGGTCCTGCATTGACCCCAAAAATAAAAAGGTTTATTTTCTTCATAAAAAATTAATAAACCAAAAATATGAATATTTGGAATAAATACAAATTTTATTTAAAATAACCCATAATCGGAAATTTCCAAACATTCAAAATATAACGATTTAAAAATTAATTATTGAACAAATTGTCAAATATTAGGATATTTTCAAAGTTAAAAAATCAAAAGTTTAGTAAAAATTAACTTTTTTTTATTGCATATTATATTATTTGCATTAAAACTTTAACTATTTGGTTGAAAATTAATCTTTTTCTTTAAAATTTGACTGTTTTTAAAAAAAAATATTTTTTCTTTAAAAATTCAACTTTCTTGGAAAATTTCGAAGAAAATTCGTGATTTTAGCTTCAAAACTGAACAGCTTTGCTTAAAATTCTTTTTTTTTTTGTTAAAAAATCATATTAACGGTTTGAAAATTCACCTTTTTGTTTAGAAATTATTTTTTAAAAATCTGGAAATTTGTTTTCTCTTTTAGTTAAAAAATATTTCTTAGTTGAAAATTCAACTAATTTGTTAAAAATTAACTTTTTTGCTGAAAATTCGATAGTTTTGTAAAAAAAAATGTCTTTGGCTTAAAAATGCAACCATTTTGTTAAAAAAATCTGCTTCTTAAGTAGAAAAGTATATTATTTTGGTATAAAATTTAACAATTTGGTTAAACATTTTTTTCTCTCTTTACTAAAAGTCTAATTGGTGGAAAATTTCACTGTTTTGTAGAAAATTCGTATTTTTATTTAAAAATTCAACTGTTTTGGTTAAAATTTATATTTTTTGGTTAAAAATACTATTATGAATTAAATTTTTTGTTGAAAATTCATATAGTCTGGTTGAAAATTGGCCTGGTTGTTGAAAATTTAGCACTTTGTTTAAATTTGTATTTTTGGGGTTGAAAATTCAAGTAGTTGTTTGAGAAATAATTTTTTTTATTAAAAATTCATATTTTTGGGTTAAAACTAACTTTATTTGGTAAAAAAATTCAACAATTTAAGTGATTTTTTTTCTCCGTAACTGAAAAGTCTTATTGAAAGAAAAATTTAACTATTTGTTTGAGATTTACCTTTTTTGTTAAAAATTAATATTTTCGGGTTGGAAATGATATTATTTTCATATGAAATTCAACAATTTTTTTGAAATTTTTTTTCTCTCATGACTGGAAAATCTTTCTTGGTAGGCAATTAGTTGAAAAATACTATTCATCGTTTAAACATTTATTTTTTTTGCTAAAATTTTTAACTTTTTTGATTAAAAATTAATTTGTTTTATTTAAAAACTTATCTGTTAAAAAATCAACAGTTTCGTTTAAAATTTGTCTTTTTGGGATGAAAATTCAACGAATTGTTTGAGAATTAATTTATTTGTTTAAAATTCGCCTTTTCGGATAGAAAATTCAAAAATTTGTTTAATTTTAATTAAAGAATTTATCACCCTATAATTGCCCTATTTTTCTGAAAAATCATAATTTTTCCACTATTTTGAAAGCATTTTGTGATATAATTGTAAAAGTTAAAAATGTTTTTATTTTTATTTTTTAAAAACTAAAATATTGCAATTTTTAGAATGAGAAATAGTTATGGGGTCGACTTAAGTTTCTCATTTCCACCATTGTGATGATTATCGATCCTCAAGATGGCTGTAAAATACCAAAACCATCACGCGACCCAGTGGAGGTAATCCTAGAACTTGGGTGACAGAATGGTGGTTTTATAACATAGTAACGTAATTCTACTCCCAATCTAACCTTTCCTTACTATCGCCTTACAAGTGGATTAGAATTTCTTAATTAAAAACATTGTGTATAAATAGAAATTTATATTAACTAGTTTGAATTTAGATTTTAAATTCAGAATAATAAATAACGAATAAAAATAGTCTTTCAATTCCAACATTTGAATTTCGCGCCAGAATTATGGACCACGCTTAAACATAACCTCTTCAAAAATTGTAGAATTTTAATTTATGTAGAGTAAAATTTAGTAGTACAATTTAGAGTAAAACTTGAGCGGAAATTAGGCTATGAAAATTATTTAAACAATTAAAAATAAAATTAAAAAACTTTTAAACAAAAAAATATTAAACTTCTATCAAAACAGCTTTTTTAATAAAATAGCTGACTCTTTAATCCAAAAATACGATTTTTAAAGAAGATGATTTTTGAATCAAAAAGATAAATTTTAAACTAATAATATTTATCTTTTTTTAACCACATAGTTAAATTTTAAATTAAAAAGATCAGTTTTAAAAAAAAGTAATTTTTAAAAAGAAAAAAAAGGTTTTATAATAAAATTATTAAATTTTCAACCAATGAAATAAAATTTTAAATACAAAAATTAATTTTCACAAAAAAAAGGATCTTTTAACTAAATAGTGGAATTTTCAACGAAAAAAATTAAATTTTAAGACAGTACATGAATTTTTTATTTAGTTGTTGAATTTTCAACTAAAAAAATACATTTTTACCTTAGAATAAAACAGTTAAATTTTCAGAGAAATAAATAAAAAAAAATTTAACAAAGTAAGATTCTTAAACACAAAAATACATTTTCAAACAGAAATGAAATAGTTCTATTTTAATTTAAAAAAAAAACAACAAGTAAACAAGATCGATTTTCAACCAAAATTGAACAGTTAAATTTTTATTTAAAAAGTTAATTTTCACACCACAGAAAGAAATTTTTAACAAAATTGTGATTTTTTCAAGCACAGAAATAACTTTTCAACTAAAATTTTTTTTTACCATAAAAGATGACACTTAAAAAAAAATAGATGCAATTTAACAAAACAAATTAAATTTTCAATCCAATATTAGAATTTTGAACCACAGAAAAATTAATTTTCAATAAAAGAGATTTAAATCTGAATAGAATAAGAAAAAAAAAATAAAAGAAGAATGAAAAAAGGTAGAGTGAAGAGATGACGTAATTTGATGACGAAAAAATGAATCGTCGACTGAATTTATAACTGGAAGTGTCCACTTGAGATTTAAGAATTTCATTCGTCCTCGAGGGAACCCTTTAAGGTCCGTCTGACCAGCGCGGTCTTGATCGACCTGAATTTCACAGACCTTGACCACATTAATTTGGCCTCTCCATGGACAAATCTTGAATAATTTAATATGAATCATCCCAAAGCTTTAAAATCCAAAATAAAATACATATTCCTAAAATAAAGAAAAAAGAATTAAAAGTTTATTTTAAAATTTTAAAATTAAATTGTATAATTAATTTTTTTATTGTAAAATTAAAAATTTGTAAAATTTTTGTATTGTAAAATTAAAAATTGATAAACAATAACAAAATACACAAAATTCTCTTAAAACTGGGAAAATGGGGTAATTTTGACGAAATCGGAAAAGAATTATTTAAAAAAAAATTAAGGTACAGATA
>JAAAKG020000017.1:2503748-2516329 GCA_010014905.2 Druon quercuslanigerum
GCTTCAACTGCTTTTTTCTTTTGATGAAATAAGAAAAGCAACGAATGCCGCAAATGCGATTTACTTGGAACGAAACTGGGCATATTCACTGAGGTAAACAACTATGATGCTATTATTTTAGCAGAATGGAATTGCGTATTTTTGAAGGTTATTGTATATAGAAAAATATGACATAGATGCCAAATTATAGAAATGTATACATATCTCTAGCAACATTTATGAGTAAAACCGACAAACTTCAAATAACACCCCTGGTACATGGGCATGCGTGAGTCTTGTTCAACGAGAGGAAACAGCTGGACGTTTCGACATTAGTATTCAATACTCGAGTAGAGAATGATAAAGAATCTTGCACATGTATTTATTATGTTCTGTGAAATGGAAATAATTTTCGGATTTAGGGATTCAACCTTTTTTTTTTCTTTTAATTTTCTTTTCCCTACGTTAAAGTATCAACCAACGCTCAACCAAGTATTACAGTACTTTATCCCTACGTTGAAGCAAAATTGGAAATATTCTTTTTACGATAAAAAGCTCAAGGGCAGACATTGTGAATGGCTCCGCGCAAAATTTACTGTCGCTTTGAGTACACCAAAGATTGGTAAACGTTCCAGTGAAGATTTTCAGGCAGCTCTACGTCATCTAAAAGAAGGAAATTTTAAGAAATTCAAAAATGCCATTCTGATCTTGAGATTATACTAGCCTTCCTTGGAAATCTAAGAGCTGCTGGAAAAAGAAGATTCTCGACTTTTAAATCACGCAGATGAAAATGAGGTGTAGGAGAGCATCATTATATTCACTGACAACGAGGCTATTGCATTAATTGAAGATACAAAGCTTTCTAAGCATCAGTATGAAATAATTCGCCACAAAGCGAAATCCAAAGATGCAGAAATTTTTGTCTCGTATAAAAATCTGATCGATGAGAAAAAACGATGTTATCATCTCTATTAAGTTAAAAAAAGTGCTCGATCATACGGTAAAACGTTTGATAGAGATTCCTGGAATCAAGAGTGCTATAATGGACACTCCACATAAAATACGGTTGAAATGGTGCATCAGAACAAAGTGTTTACAAACAAGATCTTCCGCATGGCATGCAGTCTGATGAGAGTATTTTCATGGTCTCGATGGTATCCATTCTCTTGGATTCTGAAACTAAAGTGATTAGGGAGAACCCTCACCTGAGATGTACAAAATTCTGCATACTAATAGTATTTCAATTTGCCAAAGAGACTCCAGAATTGATCGGCCGTATAAAAGAAGAAATAAAAGAACTTTCAGGCACCGAAATCGCATTTGGAAAATTCTGGCGCAAGGTTAATCGTAAGATGCTATTGACTATGCTGGATGGTAAAGTAGCCAAAAATTTCGCATAAACACCAAGTGCAGCAACATGCCATTTGTGCAAGGCGAAACCTACAGAAATGAATGACCTAAACCGATTGCTGCAAAAAGATGTTCTTGAGAAAGATTATGAGCTTGGCCTTTCACCACTCCACGCTAAGATACAATTAATGGTTCTGATCCTCAATATTGCTTACCGCTTGCTTTTCTGCAAATAGCAAGCGAGCACCAATGAGCAAAAAACGAAAGTGAAGGCCACGAAATTTAGGATCCAGCAAGAGTTTAGGAAAGAGATGTGCCTGAATAACGATAAACCAAAGCATGGAAGAGGTACATCAAATGATGGGAATACTGATCGGAAATTTTTCCAAGATCCTGAATCGAGAGCAAAGATCACAGGTGTTGATTTTCGCTCGATCGAGCGATTCAGCATAATTCTGCAGGTTCTTTTTTCTGGTCCAAAAATCGATTCAGATACATTCGAACACTATGCTCTCGAAACTGCACGAATGTATGTAAACTGCACAAATGGTATTATACGCCATCATCTTTTCACAAAATTCTTTTGAGCGGAGCGAAGACAATCAAATCGTTCGGTATTCTCATCGGTCCCTTATCTGAAGAAGCTCAAGAAGCCCGTAATAAAGATTTTAAACGATTTCGCGAATTCCATACTCGTGAATGCAGTCGGTTAGCCACTAATGCTGATCTAGCGCATTAATCATTCATCTCATTTGATTTGAGAGAAAGCAAAAGAAATATAGATAGTGATTTTCATCCTTACCTTTTGAGCTCTTGATTTTAGAATCAATAATTCTTGAAATGAGGACTGGAATCATGAAATTTTCATAATAGAAATTCTTTCGAATGATTCGTTCATAAAAATATTGAATGATATTTTGAGTCGGAAAACATCAATGAGCATTAATGGCAAAGAGATTTAAAGACAATCAGAAGAAAAAATAGGGTTTGTTTATGCCAAAAACTGTTCGAATCATGCAATTTTCTAATAATAATTGTTGATAAATTTAACAAATTATATAAGATGACAAAAATACATCAAGAGGTAATTCGCAAAATACGTGATACGTTTAGGGTAATGTGAGGATCTGCCAAAGTATCATTCTCCATGTTAAGACAAATGGAAAAGGTATCACGCGGGGGGGGGGGGGGTCAGAAGTTCCTGAAAAAAGTATCACGTATATTGCGAATGGCCCCAAAGATCGTAAATTGTGCGGAAGAGCAATATTGTTTACATTTACATCATAATTAGAAGGTATTAGTTAGTCGTCGGCGTCGTCTGTAGTTTTTTTTTGTCTTGAACCATGATTTTAGTTTAACCATAAAAAAATACTAAAAAATAAAAAATCCCATTTTGCTGTCACGCTATGCAAGATACGAAAAAAATTGTTAGACAAAAGTTGTTTGTTCATAATTTTTGGAAAGGTTTGGCTACATTTCTTTGGACTTATTTGAAAAGTATGGGTACATTTCCTTCGACCATTTGAAAATGTATACTTCACTTGTAAGACGAACGTCTCTGCAGAAACCTAATCTATGACTTTGTAAGCAGAATCATTCGAAAGATTATAAAATTGAGCGTCAAGTCCGCGTACTTTGAAACTATTTGAATGAATGAGTCAAAAAATATTTACCTTCAAAGTTTTTTCTTTTTTTCTTTTAAAGGAACATTCTAAAATCTTGTGTTCAACTCTGCATAATATTTAATAGTGCTCTTGATTTATATTCCAAGAGTACGCACGGTGGGTCTGAATAATTTTATATAAAAAGTTCGAGGATCCCAAAGTTACGAGTGGGAGGTTGTTGTAAATGATGCCTATAATCCATTTTTCATGAACTTAAAATGATCCCCTCAGTCGTTTTTTATTCGTTAAAAATTCATTAAAATTGCTATGTATAATAATTTAAACGATAAATAAGCTGGTACAACCATATGATACGAGCAGGAAAAAGTATTTAAGTAAGTTAAAGAATTGAAAATTATTACTACAACGGTAATGTTAATGCTTATTCTTCTTTACTTCTTACCAATAATGTAATTATTTACTTTATTGATCGTTAATAAAAACGGTTAAACAGTTAAATGATGAACAAAATTATCTTCCAATGCACTATAGGTTTGTTTACATAAAACTAAATGCATGTTTCTTTGTTTACATCAAATGACAGCAATGGTATGTATGGTGTGTACATTATTCTATTTCATAATACAAAAGGTAAATAATGTTTCAAACTATTGCAATATCATTCTGTAGTCCAATATTTTCGAGTTGTATATATTGTTATTTATAATATTGTCAGTTTGTATCGTAACATTGAAGTGCGAGCATCAAAATTAAATTATGTCTCGTGCTTTTAGTAAGCGGATAAAAAATGAAACCAGCAGCTCAAATCAAAGTGCTTATTCTAATTCTAATTTTAAGCTAGCTAATAATACTCGATCAAGTTTTGGAAAGCCGTGTTCTTGTGTAATTTAATTACAGAAAAATCTACTGATTAAATGCGTCAAAATAATGTTTCGATATCGTTATCAAGAGAACTCGTGGATTAAGTATAAAGTGAATAAGACACATCCGAAGTATGCAGACATTTACTGAAAGCTGTTTGCGAATATAATAGTAGACACCTTTAATTTAAGAACACTTCAATTGTGAAATTCACAAATCTATTGAATTTCTATTTTTGTTGTTTGTCTTAATGAATTATGTTATATTTTCATTAAATATTATATTATTGTAAGTTTTCTTTAGTTTAAAACGTGCTAATATACTTGCTAAATACACTCAAACTGTAAGTACGTGCAATAACTTCTAATATTGTTTTGTCAAATAAAAATTATTTTATAATTTGAAAAAATACGGCTAGTTTTTAGTCATTAATAAAATATATTCACATAAAATATTTATATTACTATTTTAGTAATGATTTTCAAGTACTTTGACTTGCTTATATACTTTTTCAAACTCGTATCAAATGTTTGTACCAGCTTATTTAGCGTTTAAGTTATCATACATAGCAATTTGAATGAATTTTTCACGAATAAAAAAAAACGGTTCAGTGGATCGTTTTAAGTTGATGAAAAGTTGATTATAGGCACCATTTATAACAACTTCCCACTCGTAACTTTGGGGTCCTCGAACTTTTCATATAAAATTATTGAGCCCCACCGTGTAGGGTTTACTCTGATTGTATGATTTTACTAAAGAAAAACTTTTAACTTTGAAGCTATATGTGACATCATGCGAAGAAAAGGCCCTACCGGGGAAAAAAATCAGTTTTCAAGTTTCCGATGGCTTGAACTGGCTATTTCGAGGTGTGCGAAGGACCTGAGAAAACCAGGCCCACGTACCACCATATCATACCGTCCGAAACTTGCTGGAACCATGAACGCGGCACGCGAAGAAGTGGCCGTAGTGGAGGGGCTGGATTCCGGAGTCTGCCCCCCCCCCTCCACTCCCCAACTACCAGAATTCATCCGTTTCTTAAATGTGAACGTGGGCGGATTTGACACGAAGTTTTCTAATAGTCCAAATTATCCTACATACAAAGTCGTAGATTCAGCTGCTGTACATATATGCGTATTCAGTTGCTGTACATATATGCGTCTTTAACGTGTTCAAATTTTTAAAGCAAATATACCCAAACTTTCCGTTAATTTGGATGAGTTTTTGATATGTTAGGTGTCTTGTCATTCTGAATAAAGGTCTCAATGGGCAAAAAGTCCAAAACTCAAAGGGTCCCTAGATAAGGCCCGCCGAAATCAGTATAATGGGGGTATCGGATTTACAAGTTCACTCGGTCATTTTCCTTACTCGGAAGAGTGGTTTCGGTTATTTGACTGAATTTTTGGTATGTTACGCGTCTCGGCGTCCTGAAAAAATGTCTCAATGTGCACAAAGCCCAAAACTCAAAGGGTACCGAGAGAAGGCCGGCCGAAGTCAGTATAATGGGGGTATCAGCTCTACAAGTTCACTCGGTCATTTTCCTTACTCGGAAGAGTGGTTTCGGTTATTTGACTGAATTTTTGATATGTTAAGCATCTCGGCGTCCTGAACAAATGTCTCAATGGGCACAAAGCCAAAAACTCAAAGGGTTCCAAGATAAGGCCCGCCATCAACAGTACTTAAAATATCCCAGTACAATGCTCCTTCGATACATTCAGGATGCCGGCAATAGGAACTTAATCAACGATGATAATGGCGCAGACGTAGGAGAATTGATAGTCGATGGTGAAGAATAGACATTAGCAGAATAATACAAAAGATTAGACAGATTAAAAGTACCAGACAGACTAAAAAGACTACAAAGTGTAAAAAAACTAGAAAAGGCCACATTATGACTAGTTTATGGTCTGAATAATAGCATAACTATCTCTAAACTAAATGAAAATACAAAAAAAATATAAAACTTGATTTAACAAATAAAAAAAGTGAGAACTTGGAAATCTAAAACAACAAAAAACATAATACTGAAGAACTTTCTAACTATAACGACTGACAGACTGACGATGACAAAGGAGTTTAAGTCCGACTTTGCAACCTCCGCTTGGTAATCTCTGGGTAATGCTAATTCAAGCTGCAACGGCCATTCTTTTTTAATTGTACGTTTCCAATAAAAGTCAATGTTCTAGTTTACGAGTAGAGGTGATACCCCTATTATACTGACTCTTCGGCGGGCCTTATCTTGGACCCTTTGAGTTTTGGGCTTTGTGCCCATTGAAACATTTGTTCAGAATGACGAGACACGTAACATATAAAAAATTCAGCCAAATTAACGGAAACCACCTTTTCCATAGGCGTGTTACGGTGTCCTTTGCTTTAAATCGTTTTTTGATAGGACGCGTAGTTTCTGTTTTAACCGCGAACTTTCAAGTGAGAGAGCGAACAAAGTAAAATGTTTTATAACAAAATTTTTCACTTAAAATAGATATACAAATTTTCTCTTGTCCTTTAATTTGTAATGATTGTATACGCATTCCCGGATCGATGTACAGAAATTTATAAATAAAAAAGACATTTAATGTAATAGAGTTGAACATACCTACTATAGAACAATTCGCCTTTTTGAAAAATTGTAATGTGCGCGAAGCACGAGATACGTGGTAAGAATATGTTTGTTCAAGACAAAGAGGCCTTAACAAACGAGAATGCACAATCGTAACTTACACGTGCAATAGAACAGCCTATCATTACATAACGACATTCTTTCACATCCCGTTTGAAATTTCAAAATCGCGCAATTTGTTGAAAAACGATCCTGATTTGTTGAAAAAGGTAATTTTCCTTTTTTTTTTAATAAAACATTTTTTTAATGTTTTATCTCGAAATAAGTATGATATAATGTACATTATTCTCTTCATCGTTAAAAAACGAAAAGATTGACCTATATTAAAATTCATTTATTTGTTATTAGAAAGCACTGAGTCTAGAAGAAAGGCACGGGGTGGCACAGCACCCCATAAGTCAAAAAAAATACTTATCTTGGATAGATTCTACTCCTCAAAACAAACAAGTTGGTCCTTGGGAACAACCTCCTGGAAAGGGTCAGTAGAGAGCCACAGCCTTCTACAGTCGTTAAAAGGCTTTTTAATCTTAGGAAGCAAACATTCTCTTTCTGGCTGGATTTCCATAAAACTTAGTATAGATGAGTTTTTTAGGCCGCTAATTATAAATTTCAGGACAGAATTTCAAAAAACAGCCATTGAGATAGCGAATTGATGGGAGTATCCACATTTTATATAAAATTTTATGTGTTTCTGCCCGCTCTGGGCCCAAAAATATAATTGTTCATTATTTTAGTTTCTTGAGGTTTATAAGAATGTGATTTTGTTCAAGATAAACTGAAAAGATTGAATACGTACAAAATTGTTTAAAGTTAGATAGACCACGTAGAGTACGAAACAAAGTTTGTGTTAAAGAGTTTTACAAACATCCAAGAAGTATGCATTTTTTATCTTTATCAATTTATAAAATTTTCTTATTTTTGTAAGATGCTCTTTTTGTGCGATAAAGTTTCTACATGCTCAAGAAATTAGTTTAGATTTCAAAGATCTTAAACATTATTTCAGATTTTTGAGGTTTATAAAAATGACATTTTGTTCTAACAAATTTTAAGTTACTTATAATCATCTGTATAGAAGAAATAAGATGAAATTAATAAATCTGTTTTTGTGTTTCAGCTTCCTGGTGCAAGATCTGTGTGCTGTGATTTATCGTTCAGGGGGCCAAAACACGCGCAACAACGGACAACCCCACAGGACCGGGGGGTGCTTCTCGTGTCTCGGGAGGAAGGTCAGAGTCTACAAAGTCTTGGCTTTAAACGAGTCTAAACGCAAGCTGCTTCATTTTTACTTCCAAAAAAATCCTGCGTGCTGCGAACGCAATTAGTCTATCTCAAAACTAAAAAGATTCGATGCCTTCCAGGGACGAAATTCGCTCCCTATCCACTGAGCGACGCTGGATCCCTCCTTCAACTGTAAGACGCGATGCACTCACCCCAGAAAGCAGAAATGATCTCATCTTCCGAAAGGTGCGGGGCATTCTTAACAAGCTCACACCGGAAAAGTTCGCGAAGCTGAGCAACGACTTGCTCAACGTTGAGCTGAATACTGATGTGATTCTCAAAGGTGTTATTTTATTAGTAAGTATTCCCATTTTGAACTTCTGTGCACATACAAATTCTGTTATATAGCCTGACTTTAGGGGATCAAGGATCTTCAGCACACTTTCAAGAAAAAATAAAAATGATTATATATATATACTTTAATTTTTGAGATAAATGGACCCTCTAGGGCTCAAAATCTTCCTTAAAAGTTTTAGTTTTAAGTGCAGTATGGTATATTACGATTTTTAGCATGGCGGGCCAACAATGGCAGTCACAAGAAAAAAACGACTGAACTCAGTTTCTTATTTTTGATCTGATTCTTATTAAAAAAAAAAATCATTTTTACTCTTGCAATTCGCTTTTCAAGTATTTTTGAGGTCGCTGGTTACTAATTTTCTATTAATTTAAGAAAATTACAAAATGGCGAATCCAATATGGCCGCTTAGAAGTGTAAAATTCATTTGAGGTCATAAAAGTACGTGTTGGGTATTCATAAAGGGTTTTCGGGGTCGGTGATTACGAATGTTCAATTCTTTTTTCAAAATTCCAAAGTGGCGAATCCAAGATGCCCACTGAAAAGTGTAAAAATCATTTTATGGCATAAAAATACAAGTTAGGTATGCAGCAAAGGGTTTCGGGAGTCGATGATGGCGGACTGAAAATGCCATATATTTTGTAGTGCTACTAAAAATAACCAGAAAATATAGCATTGATTTGCTTGTTTATGTGCAGTGGGCTTTAGCTTAACGCAATGTGCACCGCGAGGAGACTGCGCGAGCTGTCTTGCACATCACTTGGCCCTGCAAAGGGCTGATTTATATATTTGCAATTTCGTATTTTTTTATTTTTGCTCTTCCTTAGTAAATTGACGATTTTGGAGTGCGTACGATAGTCTTGGTGCCAATTTTTAAAGAGAATCTTACATAGAAAGTTTTACTGCAAACCCAAATGATTGAAGATTAATATCTGAAGCTCTTTTTAAGAGGGCTGAAAAACATGTGAAAAAGATCAATGTTTTTACATTGATAACACGTTGGGGCTGATTAATTTTATATGAACAGTTCGAGGACCCCCAAAAAAAACGAGCGGCAAGTTATTGTAAATGGTGCCTAGAATCAATTTTTCATGAACTTATAATGATCCCCTAAGCCGTTTTTTTATTCTTGAAAAATTTATTAAAATTGCTACGTATAATAACGTTAACGCTCATTAAGCTGGCACAACCATATGATACGAGCTTCAAAAGGTATATAAGCAAGTTAATGTGCTTAAAAGTCATTCTTGAAATAGTAATATAAATGTTTTATGTGAATATATTTTATTAATTACTAAAAACTAGCCGTATTTTTAAAAATTATAAAATAATTTTTATTTGACAAAACAAAATCAGAAGTTATTACACGTACTTACAGTTTGACTATATTTAGCAAGCATATTAGCACGTTTTGAACCAGAGAAAACTTACAATTACATCATAATTAATGAAAATATAACATAATTCATTAAGGTAAACAACACAAATATAAATACAATAGATTTGTGAATTTCAAATTTACGTGTTTGTAAATTAAAGGGGACTACTATTATGTTCGCGAACAGCTTTAAATAAATTTTCTGCATACTTTGGATGTGACTTTTTCACTTTATACTTAAGGCAGTATTCTACTTTGAACGCTTGAAAAAAAAGCTATTTTTGTGAATTTTTTTGGTAGTATAATTAAATATATTATTGTAGTGCTTGTAGAGCATAATAAGTACACTTCTTAAAGCTATTAAAAAAAATTATTTATTTATTTTATACACTTTTTACGCTTGCAACCTGCAGCTAAAGTCAACTTCTCGAAAAGTAGGAAGGTGTGCGGTGTTAATGAAATCTCGATAACGATTGACCAGAAACAGAAAAATCAGATAGTTTTAGATTCAGTGCAACTGCAGCAACCCATGGAACTATAATTTTTAATATACATGAGAAAATAACAAAATGACGGAATAAAACAAAAACAAATAAAATTGGTCATTTTTTTTCACTGTTTTTGGACAAAAAAATTTGGTTTAAATGAAAATTTTTGAATAATTTTAGTTCCATGGGTTGATAAAAGTGTACAAAATATGTGTTAAAAATTTCATAAGAATCGGTTTAGTAGTTTTTGAGATTTCGTTAAGACGGTGTGTAAAAACGTTGTTTTGAGAAAAGCGCGATTAAAGTTTTTTAAAATAAAAAAGTACAAAAAAAAAGTTAACTTACGCTTAATCAGCGATGCCTGGGCCATAAATAATTCCTTTAGACTGTTCCAAAAAAGCATTTTCATCCAATTTAGCCTGTCTTTGTGTTCTACTCTCCTTTGAAGCATCAGTCGAGCAGCGGTTCTCTCTGATTACGAGTTCCTGGTCGCGCGTACTGACATACGAAGCGGCCATTTCGCCGATTCTGATACCCATAACTTCCATAATTTTTAAAACTGGTCGAAATCCTTCATTGAAAGTACACCCAGCAATAAGACAGGCAATTTTCACAATTGTTTACCATTGTAAACATGCTTAGGTGCCATACTCCAAACTGTACAGTTAAAACACTCGTTATTATTTTGAGTGCTTCCCCCTAAGCATCTCTTAAGTAACTTTTGTTCAGTTAAATCTTTGAATATTGGTTTGAGCACTTCTTGTACATCGGTAACAAGAGCAGGGGGATGTTTAAAATCTTTCAAAGTGTTGTTAGCTACGGCTTTCTTATACTTGCACCAAGAGTCCGGACAGTATGTATGTTGAGGATTAGAGCCTGTCGAAATTTTATGGTAGTACCCAGACCAGATTTCGTTGCGCATTCCTTCGAGCGAATCTTTATTACGTTGAACTACTAGACTGTAGTTTCGTGACAACTCTTTCATTATTTTGATAGTTAAATCCGCAGTTTTCACTTTTTTAATTGCGACTTTAGGTTTCTTGACAACTTTCTTCGGCGCACGTTTCTTGACAAGTTTCTTTGGCGCAAGTTCTTCTTTGGTATTTTTTTTTGTCTGTGGCTTTTCTTTCGCAGCTTCAGCTTTCCTTCTCTGTGTGTGAATTTTCTTAGCCTCACTTGCACGTCTAAAAATCCTTTTAGCGACATGCAAAACACATGCTAGCTTTTTGACGACGAAATCCTCGCCGTACATGGATGTGTATCGAGAAGCATTTTGAAGGTCTTGGAGTCGCCGTCACCAATGTAAAAACCGTACCGAACTGCAAATTTCTGCAACGATCTTAAAAACATTTTTACAACAACTTCAACCATGCTCAAGCATGCTTCAAGCATGCTCTGCGGTAACTAGACATGACTGCAACATCCAAAATTTGTTTACTGTACAAATTTCACGTAAAACATCCACTTTGTTTAATAATGTTTTACACGAATTTCTATTAAATCTTGCACTTCCGTATAAGATTTCTCAGCTGACATTGCACTTTTTAGCCCACATTTCACAAATTTGTTCAAATTTTGGTACATACTATTGAATAAAGTGTTTACAATTCCGAACAACAAATGTAACTCGGGCGGTGCAATCAAGTCAATAATTTGCTCTTCTTCGTCTGATGAAATTATCAGTAAATTGCAACAATTTAAAAAAGTTTTCCAATCTTTTTTAGCTCCGTTTGCTTTCCAAGCTTTAAAATTTTCAATGCAACTCTCAATTGTTCTCAACACGCCTATAGCGTCTAGGAAATGTTTATGAATGGTACACCAAGTGCGCGGGTACGCACAGCTGTGGGACATCAGACCAATCAATATATTCAATAATTTTAGATCCGCTGAAACTTTACCCTCGAAGTCCTTTAGATTTAGTAAGTCCCGCAAAACTGATAAATTATCGCGATTTTCTTCAGGAAATTGAGTTGCACCTATCAAAAATAACTTATTGACACCAGAATCTTTAAAATTCTTGGCAACTACTCCTTCATTATAAATTTGCCGTTTGTTTTTGCTTGGAAGCAACAACTCGTTGTCCAACGATTGAAAAGATAATGTTATTTTTAAAAAACCTCCACCGCCATCTGCACCAATTTTAATGTACGCTTTATCTACTTCACGAGATTCCTTCACATCATCGATTTGTTTTTGAATATTTTTACAAAATACAAAATATTCTCCTTTTGGCTTGTTTTCCGTATTAGAGCTAATTAACTGGCATTTTGTTACATCAAAATCAGAGTGAAGTAAATGATTTAAAGATTTGATTTTGTTTTTAGATTAGGTTCAATTTTTCTTTTTTTCGTTGCACTCCGAAGAGATGTAGCGATTTCTAAAGTTGTGTTAGTCGACAAACCAAAATTAGTACTAATTTTCGATAAATTTTCAGCGAATATCACCAGTTGTTTAGCTTCTTTTTTGTTTCATTAAACACTAACCGCCATTGGTCGACCTTGTTCTCTTGATAACGATATCGAAACATTATTTTGACGCGTTTGATCGGTCGATTTTTCTGTATTTACATTACACACCAAGTGTTCTTTCACTTTCTGATCTAATGATTAATTCAAGTTTTGGCTTGATTCCTTTTTTGTACAATTATGACGTTTTCCTTTTGCGATAATTGATAAACATTTCCCACATTGTTATTTGCAGATTTTTTTTG
>JAAAKG020000017.1:2516429-2549152 GCA_010014905.2 Druon quercuslanigerum
AAGTCAGATAAAAAATAGTTTTTATTTTTAAAAGAAAATGGTGATTTGTTGCATTTTATACTGCAAAAACAAAAATGGTTGTGGAAAAGGCTTGCACTCGATGTCTTTTCCAAAGGATCCTCAACTTTGAAAATTATGGTTGGAAAAAATTAATCGTAATGATTGGACACCACGTTCGGGTTCACGTGATTGTTCGAAAAGCATCAACAATAATCTTTTTTATAATTAAAAAACTTTTACCAGCTCGAAAAAAAATAATAATTAATTTCATAATTAAAACATTTTTCCAGCTCGAAAACTGCTAAAAATAATTTCTTTTATAATTAAAAAACTTTTCCTAGCTCGAATAATATCAAGAATAATTTATTTTATAATTTTATTATAATTTTATGTCTCAAAACTATTACTTTTTTGAAAAATTAAAAATTGTGGGGTAAACCCCGTCTAAACTAAATTACTCTTATGGTAAGCTTACACATGCCCTTAACAATAATTAATATTTGTGCGATCATTTTTCTCGTCATTTTCTAATAAATAAAAAAAATTGGATTTGAATATCGCGCGTATTTTGGAACTTCCGATTCCGGTTATATAGCACCAATAAAAATGCTAGTAAATCTGTATCAACTCTCCTTAAAGGATCTCTAATCAAGACAAAATTGATGTCGATTTCAAACGCTTCTAATTTTTAATTTTTTAAGTCTTTAAAGGGACATTTTTTAATTAAAATTTTTCGAATTACGCATTGTAAATTGAACGATATCATAATTGAAACATATAACAATTCAACTAATTATTGTTTAAAAACTGTTTAAATTAAACCTGAACAAATTTTTTTTCTAAAAATTTATCAAATTCCCGGTCAAAAAATAAATTCACTGCCATTTCCCGGTCACCTAAAATTCCCGATTTCCCGGTCCTTGTGTGAAAATAGTGTGATCACATTTTCCAACTATTAAATTTCTGTTTAGTCTGAATTTAAACGTGTACAGTCTAAAATAAAAAAAAATGTACAATTTTCGCACTTTTTCACTTAAATTCGAAATGAATGAATAAATAATATCTAATCATTTTGTTGAAAATACGCCTTTTTGACTTAAACATTCAACCATTTAAATGTAATTATTTTTCTTTGTAAACCATTTTTAGTAATTCATTTGTTTCTACAGAAATTTAATCTTTTTAATTAGAACGCAACTGTTTAGGTAAAAATTAATCTGCTTCAGTTTAAAATAAACTTTTTCGTTGACTAATTCAACTTGCTTTTTAGAAAATTCGTATTTTCGACTCGAAAATTCCACAATTAGGCAAAAAAGTTTGTATTTTGCAGAATTTTTTTTCTTTTTTAGTAGGAAATCAATTTTTGTGGTTACAGATGCAACTGTTTTGTAAAAAATTATCTTGTTTCAGTGGAGCGTTGAAATATTTTTGTGAAAATTCGTTTTTGTTTGTAAAATCGAATTATTTTTTTATGTTATGGCTTTAACTAAATAAAGTTTATGAAGTAATTTGATGTTACATTTTTCACAATTTAGAAATAAAAATCAGTATAAAAAAAGATTGATTTTATACTATTAGAGAAAAACAATTAATAAACTACGTGGTACAAAACTAACGCGTTCTGCAGAAAATTATTTTTTTCCTAAATGGAAAATTAATTCACCCAAAGGAAAATTTAAATTCCATTATTTGTCCAAAATTGATCTTTTCAGTTCAAAAATTCAACTATTTAATTAAAAAATATATAAACGAAAAAATTATTGACTAAAAATAAATCAAATAAAATTTGAACTAACGTTAACATCCATTGTGCAAACCATTTATTTAAAAATTTATGTAATTTGTTGTTAATTAATCTTCTGTGTTAAAAATCAACTATTTGTTTAAAAATTGAACTTTGCTTGTTTGCGAATTCATCGTTTTTTGTACTGAATTTATCTTCTGCGTTGAAAACTCATATTTTTCGTTGAAAATAACTATTTGGGTGAACATTCGCCATGTTTGTAGAAAACTCATATTTTTGGTTAAAAATGAACTGCTTCATTCCAAATTAGTCAGTTGTCGTTGAACATTCCGCTATTTTAAATAATCAAATAGTGTAAATATTTTGGTGAATCCGAGGTGTTGTCTTTATAATTGAAGACTGAAATGCTTGATCGAGGGGTTAATTAATCCTGCAATCCTGTATACACTTTCTGCAATCTTATGCAATTTCATGTAAACTTTTGCAATCCCATACAATATTTTACAATACCTTGTAATCACCCTTTACAAAGCAAATATCACAGAAAATCATTATTGTCCATAATGATCATTTTCCTGTAGGAATTTCTTATATTTTTTCGCCGTTCTAGAAAAATCTTTATAGAGAATCATTTAAGAAAATAAGCATAGAAATAATGAAAGATAAAAGTTTCCGGCAATATCCCGGTTTGCAAACATTTCTCACGGCCAATTTGAAATAATAAAAACTCAGCTGCCAACTAAAGCACTCCAAGTGGAACTTTTGCATTTCAAAATTTTATAATTTAAGTTTAAATTTAAATATAAAACTTTTGCATTCAAATGCTGAATAATTTACACGTATAAAATGGTAGCTGCTGACATTTTTCGAAATAACATTTTTGTGTTAAATGTAGTTGAAATGCAAAACAAATTTTTTGATAACTTTTATGAAATGGAGATTTTAAAGAATTAGATTTAGTTCAAAAAATGTAAATCCTCATTATCACTTTCAATGCTTTTAATAGAAGAATCAATCAATAAATTAAAAAAATTCAATTATATCATTTTAAGCAATTTTAAGCCAGAAACATTAAAAATTAAAGGATTAAATTTTTTGTTATTAACTAAACACTTCTTATATTAAAAATTAAGTTATTTTCATTATAAAAAGATTAAAAATCCTCAAAATGCTTCAAAATTTTACATAGAAAACTTTAAACATCTATCTGTTCTTTTAACCTTTTTCAAATTTTAAATTATTTTAAAAAATTGTTCGCGATTCTCAACCTATTTTTTTAAATAATTTGAACATTTGTCAAATTGTTCCTACAAATTGTTTTAAAATTCTGACAAATTAAAAAAATTTCCTACAAATCTTCCACATTAATTTTTGATACTTTTGTCAATATTTATAAATCTTTTAAAAACTTCTCTTTAATTAATTTTCAAAATAAACAATTATTTTTAATTTCCCAAGGAAATTAATATTAATTTGTTTGAAACTTCTAAATATCTAACTATTGGAATTTTGTCTAAGAATAATAGGTATTGAATTTATACATCAAAATCCAACAATTTGATTTACAAATTAATTTTTTTTAAAGAGCAATTAAAATTTAGTGTTTTTGTTTACTTTTTAATGTTTATTTTATAATTACTTATTTCATATAAAGAGTCAGACATTTCTGAATGTTAAGTAATTGATCTTTTTCTTAATTAAAAAATTTCAAATTCAATGCTTTAAAAATGGAATTTTTTATACTGAAATACTTGAAATTTAATAAAAGCCCTTAATTATGAATATATTATTTTGAAGTTTTTTAAAAATGGAAAATATTTAATTAAGTTTTAATCGCGCGTTTATGTTTGTTTAAATATAAGACTTTCCAATTGTAACAATTTAATTTTTAACGTTAAAATGTGGAAATTCAAAGATTTTTTTTTTTTTAATCTTAAAATACAGTTCAATTTTAAATAGTAATGCATATTATTTTTCATAACAACTCTATTGACAACGAGATTTTTAGTGCTTGTAGAGCGGGATGAAACTCAAAGTTTGAAAGTTTCAACCCTAGGGCTGGAACTTTGAGTTTCATCTCACTCTACAAGCACTGAAAATCAAGTTTTCAATACAGGTGTTATGAAAAATAAATAATGAATTAATATTCACAGTTGACTACTAAAAATGTTTTTATGCCCAATTTCCTATTTCAAACGCTTCTAATTTTTAATGGTTTTAGTCCTTGAAACTGCATTTAAAAAGTCTTGAAATTAAAATGTACGCTTAAAAATTACAGTCTAAATTGGAAAATTTTAAAAGTGAAAAATTTTACAATTAAGAATCCTAAACTGAATAATCTAATAATTAAAAAAGATAACAATTCAGTTAGTTATTTAAGAAAGGGTTGAAATCGAAAGCCACCCTGATAACGCCCGGCAATTTAGAAATATGTAAAGAATATATATGGAATAGTGGTAATAATTGCACGTTTCAACTAGCTATAAAAACTATGTTTTAACTGAATACACGGGTTAAAACGGCAACATATAGAAAAAATCCGAGTAAATTAACCCCTCGTGTTTTTTGATTGATTTGATAGAAGACTACTCTGATGAAACTTACTCTCTGCGTCTAGGGCCACTAAATTCTCTTTCATGAAGGTGCGTGGGTTTTCCCATGTATATTCCCGGAGTAGGTGTGTGTGCCCTTTGCGTAATCGAAAAGTCCACTCTTATACGCCGACCATCGATATCCATTCCAGTACACTGATCCTTGGCTGCTTTGGCATCCTCGGAAGACTCGAAATACACAAACGAGAATCCTCTCGATCTTCGAGTCTAAAATAAACACAACAAATAGCAGTTAATTCACTTATAAAAAATCAATATTAAAAAAAAACACAATAATAAGATAAACAGCAAGACAATAATATAGCAAGACTAAAGATTAGAAAGATATGATTCGACTTTTCCAATACTTACAGTTGGAAATAGTAACTCAAAATCTTTAGGCCTCAGTCTCACCAAAATGAAATAAAAGTATAAAATAAACTTACAACTTCTGCTGCTTTTGTTTTTTCATACAAACCTAAAAATATCTAATAATCTGCGCATTATAAAATTAATTTCTTAGTCTGTTGCCAGAGGCCTTTAACATATCGCGTAGTTTTCACATACGAAAGTTCTAAATCTCTGGCAGTTACTATATCCCCTTAGACTCTTGTCAAGTCCTGAATAGGGGATTTTTTTTATTTCCCTAACAGGCAAAATTAAGGGAAGCAAAATCATTGAGGGCTAGATAACTTCGACTTCTGATGTACACCGATTGACTTTTCATGGCTCGGACTCTATTATGTAAATGGGAAGACTAATTTATAAAAATGCTATTTTCATATTTTATAACTTGATCGAATTTTCAAACAAATTTTTCATTCCATTTCCTACACAAGAGATGCTACAGAAATGTTATTTTCAAATTCCAGGTCTTATAATTGCATTTGAAATTACTCTAATTCAGACATTTTCGACTTTAAAATTTTCAACTAAAAAGCGTAAGAAATTAGAATGGTACACTTTTGAAGAATTTGTCTTCAAAAAGTCGAAAATTTTGCACAATTGGAAAAAGTTGGAACATAATTTTAAAGTACAAGTGAATAAATAATGGCACTAGCGACCAGTTAGGGACCGTACTTCAATTATGTAACAGATCAAGGGGGGAGGAGGTCCCCCAGGACCGTTCATATGTGTACGTAATTTAACTTCACACGCGGAAGAAATCTGTTGAGTGAAAATGAATGTAGCTATAACTTTCAATAACGGTCAATCAAAATAAATTTTTAATTTAATTTCACATTGTTTTATTCCGTTTACACAATATTCTAGGACAAAAATATTACACGTTTAAGATTTTGGTATTTAATTATTAATGGTCAGGGAAAACTATTCAACTATTTCTTGGAAAATTAATTTGTTTAAAATTCATATTTTGGTGTTGAAAAGTAACTTTTTTTATGAGAATTCAACAGTGTTTTTGTTGAAAAAATTTATCTTTTTAATTTAAAAATTCATACAGTTTAGTAGAAACTACATCTTACTCAGGTAGAAATTCAACTGTTTGATCAAAAATTCAAATGTTTTTTTGAAACTTTAAGTATCCGTGTAGAAAATTTACTTCTTATTAATTTAAAACTCATCCTTTGATGTTGAAAAGTCAAATATAAATATTTTTTAAAATAAATATTCAACTATTATTTTTAAAATTTGTCTCTTTATCACAAAAATTCATCTATTTTAATAGAAACTGTATTTTTCTTGGATAAAAATACAACTATTTGGTTAAAAATTAAAAATTTTCGTTAAGTTATCCTTTACTTTTCAAATTCACATGTTGGTGTTGAGAAGTCAAATTAACATCTGTTTTTGATCAAAATTGAATCATTTTTTTGAAAATGCAACAGTTTGGTTGAAAATTAATCTTCTCTGTTGGATTTTTCAAGTATTTTGTTTGAACCACTTTGTTAACAAATCATTTTTTGCCGCAGTTCCATATTTTTAATTGAAAATTCATCTATATGGTTGAAAATTGAACTATTTGGTTCAAAATGATTTTATATCGCTAAAACTTCCATTTTTGTACACAAAGTTCGCCTTATGGCATGAATATTCAATAATTTAGGTAATTTTTTTTTTCGCGACTGAAAAATCTTTATTTGTTTAAAGTTCGCCCATTTGGTTTGCAAAATTAATTTAGACAAATGAAATTTCTTTTTTTTTGCTTGAGATATCAACTTTTACATTTTTTTGTTAAGAATTGACCTTTTTAGATTGAAAATTTAACTATTTTTCAAACATTTATTTTTCTGAAAATTCAACTGTTTTGTTCAAGTCATTTTTTATGGTAAAAATTAAAAATGTTCTTGTAAAGCTTTATTTAAACACAACAAATTTCCATTAGTCTCGAATCCCATATCTTTTTTTTTGTAAACCATAAACACGTAGAGTAAGAGCGGAGGGGAGGGGGGATTTTGTTACGTTTCGTTACAAGGGAGAGGGACGGAGGTTTTTGGAGAGGACTTATAATCCGTTACGTAATTTAAGTATGGTTCCTTAAAGTCAAAAGAGTCAAAAAATCGAGCGAGTCCGAGTCATTACAACTTTTGAATTAGAAATATAACAGAGATCACAGCGAGGAAATAGATCAAAAAAGCGTAACAAGGATAACTTTTTACAAATAAACCTTTACAAATAAACCTTCACAAATAAACCTTCACAAGTAAACCTCTTCAAAATTTTTGAAATCCCCTGTAATAAAAATTGCAATTACATCAATATAAATTATATTAAAACTATTCCTGAATTTAATCTTTAAACCCCGTTGGATTTCTATTTTCTCATATCAAAAACATAAATTATTTAAAAATCCATAATATCACACTTTTTAATACTTTGCGTTCTGACCATTTTTTAAACGAGTAATTCCAGTTACTAAGGTATGCTTGAACAAAATCTCTATTTTGGTAATTGTAATATTTTCATAGATGTAATTTTTTCCACTAAAAGACTTGACTACAAAAATCGTCCAATTAAACCCGGAGTGATTGAACAATTTAAATTAAGTGTTTTAATTTTTAAATAAAAGAATACAATTTTTGTGTATTTCGTTTCGAAGAAAAGCCTAGTTTTCTTTATTTACGAAAAAGTAAAACGAAGTTTAATTTTGGAGAAATCTTTACAATAATTATTTTGTAAAATTTATATTTAAAGGTAAAATATTTAACATCTAATGAAAATTGCCCTCAAATTTAACAAACTGTTCAAATGTGTTTAAATTCAAGCACTTATTAAACATGTCTTCAATAGACAAATGTCATCAAGATCAGTTGTAAGTCTTTTAATTCTTGTTTAAATGTTTGTGCAATCAAACAACTTCATTGTGTTAATGTTGAAACAGAATTTAAATTTTTAGATAAGGATCGTAAAAAATAATTAGTTTACATTTTTTTAATTTTGTATTTTAAAACTGACATCATTGGAGATTAGTTAAAATTACGTTTACAATTTAAAATTTATATACTTTCAGTTTTAGAATCTTTTAGTTTTTCTTCTATAGTGAAATATTGTTAAATTTTAAGTAGTTAAGTTTGTCAACTCTTTAATATAAAATTGTTCACATTTTAAGACTTATACTTACAATTAACAACTTAAAAAGTGTTCAATTTTAAAAGTTTAAATTTTCTAATTATGGAAATGTAATTTTATAATATTATGCAGATAAGCTGCTCTATAAATTATAGAGTTCAAAGATTCAGATTCAGTTAAAAAAATATAAAACCACGTAATCGTTTCCAATGCTCTATATTAAAAAATCAAGCAATTAACTTTAAAATGTTCAAAATGCTTTTATTTTAAGGAATTTTACGCTAGAAACATTAAAAATGGAAAAATTGCAATTTTTTAACTGGGCACCTCTTAAATTTTAAGTTCAATTTTTTTCATTTTAAATAGTTTAAATGTCCTTAAAACGCTTTAAAATCTGCAGAAATCTAGAGATAGTTTGAAATTTGTTCAGATTCAAAATGGTATTTGAAATTTTTTGCTGAACGTCTAAATATCTTTCAAAATTAACTGTATTTTTCTCACAAATTTGAGGAAATCCTGCAAATAAAGAAAAAGTTTCCTTAAAACTTTAAAGTATAGATTACAATTTAACATTTATTATATATAGAAGAAATTTGAGTAATTTTAAGAGATATTTAGATTGTAGAAGAAGTGATCTAACCCTCAAAAATCATGATTATCGAAACGAAAATCGATCCTACAGTGAAAGACTAAGTGGTTCTATACCTTGGCATCGATGACGACAATGACTCGCTCGACTGGGCCGTATTTGGAGAAGATGTGGTAGATTTGCTGCTCCGTGGTCGAGATGGACAGGCCAAAGACTCCGAGGCATCTGGATGGGCACGGGTTGTCTCTGTTTCCAACGTGACGTCTTCGGGATGACATGGGACTGCGGGAGTGTGAACTACGGTACAGGTTTCTGTCTTTCTCGCGTGAATAGCGAGTGCGAGAGTATGATCGAGACCTGCTGCGAGAATAGCGTCCTCCTCGGTATGGTGATCGGCTGCGGCTGCGACTTCGGTGGCCCCCGTACTTGCTGCTTCGGTAGGATTTGCGTCCTCTCGATGCGGAACGGCTGCGAGACCTGGAGTACTCCTTCATCGCCCTGTGTACTTCCTTCCTCTCCCTGGACTTCCGGGAACGCGAACGGGAACGGGAATCACGGAGGCCTTCTGCACGCACTCTTCTGGGACTCGCACTGCGACTGCCGCTTCGCTGATGAAGTGCAAACAGACAAAAAACAAGAGACATTTACAATATCTTTCTTTCAATCTACTGGCTTCGAAGTGCCCCATGGAACTAAAAGAAATACC
Organism: Druon quercuslanigerum; assembly: GCA_010014905.2. Taxonomy (NCBI): domain Eukaryota; kingdom Metazoa; phylum Arthropoda; class Insecta; order Hymenoptera; family Cynipidae; genus Druon; species Druon quercuslanigerum. The sequence continues at coordinate 2,525,588 of JAAAKG020000017.1, forward strand.
ATAAAAAGGATCTTTCTGAAGAAAAATAAAGTATGAAAAAGTAGCCTTTTTAAGTCAGTCAGAAATTAGTTTTTAAATACAAAAACAGCAGTGTAAAAAATACAGTATCCTTTTTTTATTGACATAAAAAATGAACCATTTTATTTTTTGATTCGCCAACAATTTTTAAAGAAAGCAGAACCATAAATGAACAAATTCTTAATTTTTGGCGAACACAAGTCGTCTTTGAAATCCTTGAAATATTTGTGAAATCTTGGCCATTTCACGGAAATCTCTATAAGTACTTCAAAACTTGAAATTTCTGTGAAATCTTTTTGAACCTTTTTTAATTTAAGTAAAATAATGGAAATACTTTAAATTCGTTAAAATAATTGAAATCTTTGTGACATTTTTATGAAATTTTTTCTGAAATCTTTTATATTGATTTGAAATAATAAACATATTTTAAATATGTGTAAAATCTTTTGAAATCTGGTTTACAATAACCTGTTTAAAAACTTTACAATCTTTAAATGTTTCAAAATCTTTGGACATGTTCGGAATCTTTAAATTTTATGGGATACACGCCTTTTCAAATCTTTGAAATCCTTGTAATCTTTATGAAATTTTCGAAAATTGCGTGAATTCTTTTGAAATATTTGTGAAGTTTTTATCAAATATTTGTTTGCAAAATCTTGTTTATTAACTGACATCATTAATTTTTTCAAATCATAGTGAAATCTTTTCAAATCTTCGAAATGTTTTAAAATATGTGAAATCTGGTGTACTACTATACATTTTTTCGAATCCTTGAAATCCTTTAAATCTTTTGAAAGCTTTAAAAACTTTGTAATTTTTTCAAAATCTTTTAAAATCTTTTAAAATCTTGAATAACGAATTGTAATCTTGAAAAATTCATTATATTCTGTAATGATCTCTTGATAAATAAAAAACTTGTCAGTAGCAAGATTTCTTCTAAACGAGATATTTTTTTCATGATTATGACCTACAGAATTTAAACTACTTTTCACATTTCAATAAAATAACTGTTTTAAAAGAAAAACAAAATTTCATTCAAGGTTCTTTTAAAAAATTCAAGATTGCATCTAAGGAGAAAGCAGGATGGACATTTTAATAAAAGAAAAAGATCACCGGTTTTTTACCATTTCGCAATCATTTTTCACGGCCAATTTAATGCAAAAATTCGAATTCTTAAGCTACATTCTTTAAATAATTGAAATAAAAACTACACTGCGAATTAAAGCATTCAAAGTGCAACTCTTGAAGTTGAAGTTTTTACAATTAAAGTTTAAAAACAATTTAATTGAAATTTTGCTATACAAGCGCTCAATAATTTATACGAATAAAATCAAAGCTTTTAATACTTTTCAAACTAAAATTTTTTTATTCAATGAAGTTAACCTGAAAAACTACAATTTTAAACTTTTATAAATTGTACAGTTCAATGATTCAGACTCTTTTTAACAAATATAATTAGTTTTAATGCTCTAAATTAAAAAATAAATCAATGTATGTTTTAAAAATTCAGAAAAATTAAAAAATTACCTTAAAATCTTACAGATTATTCTTCGAAAATTCTGAAAACTTTTGAATTCATTCAAATTTTAAATTAAGTTTAAATCATTTCAGAATTTCTTAATATCTCTTAAAGTTATAAGAGTTTTTCGCAAATTAATACGTTATTAATTGTTACTTAAATACAAAAATTCATCACACGTGTATTCACTTACAAATTAAATTTTTTTAAATAGAATATTGAATATTTTGCATTCAAAGCAAATCAGTTTCAAATTGTTTAATTTTGAATATTTGAGTTCAAGCAATTGCTCACTTTCGACGAACAATTAAATATTAAAAATAGTTTTAAAAATATTGTCTCAATTAAAAATTCTCAAATTAAGCGGTTTGACAATGGAATATTTTAGACTGAAACAACAGTTTAATAGGATTTCAAATTAAATAAAAGCCTTCAATTATGATTCTATTCATTTTAATTTTTTTCCGCCAATACTTCATAAAGTTTCAATGGAACGTTTACATTTTTTTAACTAATAAGACTTACGAATTATAACAGTTCACTTCTGAAGAAGTATAATTAATTTGATGTAATGCAAACTTGGAAAGTGTTATTAAATAAGAAACAAACCTTTCTTTTTCCTGTTCAATAACACTTTCAAGCAGAAATAATTAATAATTTTCTTTTTTTAATTTTACTTTGCTTAATTTGAGTTCGAATTTCGCGGGCACTTATGTAAGTTCGCTAGCGCCTCCTTACGAGCAGTAAATGTTCCCTATCACTGCCCCATCTGGTGCCCAAAATCAGAACTAGAAGTACTATGTAAAATTTTAAAGAAGCATTTTTATTTTACAATAAATAATTTACAACCAATGTTACAATATTTTTTTTCTAAACAAAAAAAAAATTTTTGTCGAAAAATTCAATTTATAACACTTACACACAAATTAAAATTCAACATTTTGAACTTTTTGGTACCAGATAAACAGAAGAATTTTATCAGCTAAATTTAAAGCTTTACTGTTGATAAAAATGCATAAAAAAATCTAATAAAACTGTTTACTTATGATTTCACAGACCTATCACATTTTTTCTGCGTTTTTAACAGTAGAAAAGGTACAAATACCCGACAAAAATCTTTCGTTGCTCCTGCAGATTAAAATTTTTTTTTAAACATATGGGTCCAATGTGGAGACTATTAATTTTTTGTTTCTTAGGTGGAAAAGTTTACTCAGCCATAAATTTATTATATTATTTATTCAAACAATGCCTCAAAATTGTTATCACTTTACTAAAAAAATGAGCTTGGCATTTCTTATTATCTTTTAAATTTTAATCCCATGTAATATTCACCCGATTCAGGGTGGCTGTTTTAACCGATGAAAACATTTCCCGCGCATTTCCCGTTTCGAAAAAATTTGTCAGTGCCATTATACTTAGAAAATTCAAATTCTCAGAGCGATTTTTTTTGTCATTTATAGCATTTACCACGTTACAATTGATTTCTTGCTTAAATTAAATTCTGTACCAACATTTACTGCAATTTATTATGAACTGAACCGGTTAAATATTTCTGGTTAAACATATATATCCATACGATAATTTTCAATTCTCTAAATTAAAGCATGAATCAATGAATGTATAAATGCAAAAATGTTTTTATTTTAGGTACTTTTAAATTGATAACTGTTCAAAGTTGAACACTCTGAAATATTAAAAATTTAATGATTTCTATTCCTAACAAATCAGTTTCAATTTGTTTAGTTTTTAACATCGGTTTCACAATTGCCTATTTTAAGGGAACAGGAAACTATTGATGAACATTTAAAACCACTTATTTAAAAGAAAAATCCAAATGGAATGGCTTTAAAATGGAATATTCTCAGTCAAAGAATAAATTGGCAGTCATTTCCGGTCAAGCAAATCCACCCGGCTGATTCCTAACTTACCGACATTTTTTGCAACAATCTCACATCCAGAATTGATAATACCAAATTGTAATTTTGGAAAACTGAATGAAAGGCCTTCAGAAATATTCCTTAGTGCCTTTCATTTAATTTTTCACCATTTCAGTTAGATATCTCAAATCACGTGGAAGTATTAAACAAAAATCTATACGAATTGGTTAAGTATTACATGGCCTTAAAAAGTAATCAAATTTTGTATTTACATATACAATACAAATACTGTATAAATTGAAATCAGAAGTCTTCTGCTTTATATAAGTTTAATTTATAAACTTTAATTTTCTGTCATTACAATTTTTAATTACGTAACAGGACCTAGACTATGGTTAAATAAAAAATTGGGAACCTTTACTTCATTAACTATCCAATTTCGGTAGCTTTCAAGATTCAACAGGTTAGAGAATGTAATAGCAAGTCATGAATCTTACTCTTACCGAATATAATATTCGAGATGGTAATAAAAAGCGATCTGAGAGTGCAGTATTCCATTCGACTTTTCGACATTGGCGTGATGTGTAATTTTAATTCCAGATTTTCTGAAAATACTTAACTGACTTACCGATGATATTTTATACATATTTTTTTCTCTTGCGCTCACGCCTCCTGCCTCAAATTTCTGAAAACCTGACTTAGTGTATTCAATCAAAGCACAATATTTCTTCTAGAAAAATAATTTTAATCGGATGACTCACTTGTTATCCCTTGTTTAGATAAGTTACCATAGAGACATTAATCTTTATTAGATCGATACAACCACCATAAATATTTCATCACGGATAATAAATCATCCCGATAACTCAAGCTTACAGCAAAATTAAATCAAAATTACCTCGTTCAAACAAAGAAAATAGTTTCAACCATACAAAGAAAAACACAGAAAAATATGAGACCAAATTAATGAAATATTTAGAATGACACAAATTTAAAAAAATAACTAATATTTTTGAATCACCAATCCAAGACAGGAATGATTCCTGATTTAAAATGAGCCTAGAGACTGAAATAAAAAATTGAAAATTAGTACACTTACGGGAAAATTATTGGATTAACAAAATAGAATAAATAACCATAATTAGCATTCACATTCTACTAAAAATTGCATCAGTAAATTTCATCAAAACAAGTTTAAACCTCTCCAAACAAAACTGAAAATAAATTTTTTCTCAAAAATCTTCAAGAATCACAAAAGAAATGCTTTTAAAAAGTAGAACTAAAACGTGTTTAACCTTGCCACGTAATTTTAGTTTTATCGAGACAACCGTGAAAAATGAGAGGATTTAGTCCGTTTGAAAAGCAGTGGAAGCGATAAGATTACCATAAAAGCTATATCTAGAGGTTTAATAATACAGGTGAAAAAGAGGTGGAATAAAAATCAGCTAGGTAAGAGAAACGTTTGGATCGATAGCGGCTCTTTATTCGCCGCATGTCCAGAAATTCAATGAAAAAAGAGTAAGATGCTCAATTTCAGGAAAATTACTTCACTCACCTCGAGATCACTCATTTTACTGAAAGGGTGAAGAACACTTGTGCACTAAAGAAAAGAAACTATTTTTTAAATGGACCGAAATGCAAAATACAAAGCGTCGTCAAACTACTGGAACTGTAATGGCGTAGTTAGAAGAAGTCCTCCACCCCTTCGCTCTCTTCTATGAAAGTGCGCATGCGTAGCGTGCCAAACAATAGCCAACCGTTGCTTAGAGACTGTTGGTAAGCCTTCGTTCGAACAGCGGGAAATATTCAAAAAGTAGCAAATAACATTTACGGATGCGAGTCAATGAAATGTTTCATTAGGCCAAACTTTCAGAATCGTTCGCAGGTTTCAGTAGGTATTAACTTCAATATAAAACGGTTTTAATTTCTAACAAAAAAATACATTTTAAAAAGCATATTTTAATTTTCAATCCATAAGATCAATTTTCAAGAAAGAAGATCAATTTTCTACCATAAAAGACGAATGTTCCACTAAAATTATGAATCTTTAGGCAAAAACAAAAATAATTTTGAACAAAGTAGTTCACCTTCTCAGCAGTTACATTTTCAAACAAAAAAGACGAATTCTCATTGAAATATGTAGCAAAGATTCTGTATGTAGTTAATATTCCACAAGAAAATTATTTTAAATTAAAAATAATTGAATTCGACAAAAAAGAATCATTTTTAAAAATTCGCATCAGTTAAAAGTTTTACTGAAGCATTATTAAAAACTATCTGATTAGCTAGAATTCAGCCACTAATAATTGTTATTTATGAAAAACATTTACTGTTTCAAATTTATAGAAAACCAAAATTTGCATAATTAATTTATAAAAATATAATTTTTATTAAAAGAGATAAATTTACAAACCAAAAACATGAAATTCGCAAAAAAAATATAATTTTCATCCCAAACCGATTTTTCAGGCAAGAAATAACGATACCATTTCACCAAAATGGTTGGATTTTTAAGCGGAAAGTACGAAATTTATACAAAACATTCGAATTTTTCAAACCGAAAATAAAATTTTTTGACAAAAATAATAATTTTTAACCAAATAGTTGAGTTTTCAAACAAATCAATGAATTTGCTATGAGAAGAAAAGTCAAATTTTGATCAGGGAAGTTACATTTTCAACCAAAGAGCAATATTTCTTTAAACCTTTTATATTCTTCTTCAAAATTTTAGGAATTCATTTTAAAAAACTTTCTCTTAAAATTCATTTTTCAAAATAGAACATCATATGCAATTTTCCCGCAGGAATATTAGGACAACTTTTTTATTCTCTTGAACACTCTCAAAATTTATAAAACAATTTGAAATTTTCTTATATGTTCAAAAATAAAAATTTTTTAACCATTTTTTTTAAGTTTTTGGGATTTTATATTATTTTTGAAAAAAGCGAATTTGAATCTGTAAGCAAGAAAATATTTTTTAAGTAGTTTTATTTTTAATCAATAAAGTATTAAATCTTTACTGAAAGAGAAATATTTTCTACAAAATAATTGTATTTTTTCACCTGAAAATATGAATTTTTAACAAATACGTTAAAATCAAATCAAATAATTGAATTTTCAAATAAATAGATGAATTGTCTACGAAAAAGGCATATTTTAAACGAAATAGTTACATTTCTAACAAAAAAATGTATTTTCAGCTAAAATTACGAATCTTAAAAAAATAATTTTATTTTAAACAAAAAACATAAAGTTTCAAAAAAAATGTAATAGTAGGTATTTCAGCTGACTAAAAGATTAAAATTTCAAATAAAAAAGCGTTAAATTCATACCAAAATTACAAATTCTGAACAAAATAGTTGAATTAGTAACGAAAAATTAGAATTTTCAACAAAAAATCTAATTCGCTTTAAAGTTAGTTAATTTTTTACCAGTAAGATTATTTTTTTAAACAAAAACATTAAGTTTGTGATAAAAAAAGAGAAAGTTTTAACAAAATACCAAAAAATAAAGCTTTAAACCCAAAAAACGCATTTTTAATTTAAAAGTTAAAATTTCAACACCAAGAGAAGAATTTCCAAACATCTTTTAACATGAGTCGAACTATTCCTAAACTTTTGAGAATTATTTGAAATTTTTCGAATATTTGTATTAAAATTTATTTTACAAAATAGAAAATTTCACCATGAATCTAAAAAATACATGTATGTTACATTAAAACCATTTAAACTGTCAACAAATTTCGAAATTTTGTTTGGAAATCTTCAAAAAATTACCATTAGTTTTAGATTTTTTGAAATTCTTTTAGAATTTCTGAGATTCCCGTCATGAATTTTTATTCGGGGTGAATTTCCAGTTTCATTTTAGTTTCCATTTACAATTTTTTTCCAATTTTTCCAATTTCCATTTCCAAATTTCCAATTTCTCAGGTTTTCATTAGTTTACATACTTTAAATTTTCCCGCCTTGATATTCGAAACATTAGATATTTTCACTTCAATCGCCATCTAACTTCACTTCATATATTGCTGAGGGGATAACAACGAACCAAAAGATTCAGTACCCTATTTTGCTAATATCTTCGTAAAAACTAATTTTTTCTGTATAAGTGTATTTGAAAAATAGTTTTCATTTTTTCAGAACTATTTGATGAGATAATAAAATGATAGTAATTATTATTCATTACAAATATATTACAGAAATAAAGTTTTCTTCAATACATTTGTTCCACTGTTTTTCACTCAACTGTAACGAAGTGAAGTTACCTGATGGTTGATCCAATGTTTCATGAAACCAGATGAAACTACAGCCTACAGCTGCCTACAGCAACGAAAATTTCGTTGCGAAATTAAAGGAGAAATAAACAAATGTATTTCAATTTACAAGTAAAACCAGTTCAGTCTCAAGAAATATTGTAAAGTCTCGGATAGGTATTTGTGTTATAAAAATTTTAAAATCGCCATTGTTTGCTTTTTAATTCTACAACAAAAATGATTCACGGGATCAGACGGGATATTTCGAATAACACCTTTGGCACTTGCACTTCCGTTAATAGCCGGAAATGAACCAGACAGCTGCGCAGAATCGATTCGTTTTAAGTAACCACGCGCATATCACATACGCGAAGCCGCCGCAAACGAGGAAGGATTCTCTGGTAGTCGACGAACCATTTTTCTGTCGTCAAACGGATCAAGCTTTTTGTGAGACTTGGATCGATCACAAAAAGCGGGATTCGCTTTTCGCATAGGAATTGGCCTGCCACTGGAGCCAGCTGATTTGTAAAAGTCGTTCGGAAAATTGTGAGTAAAAGCCGAAAACTTTTTTCTTCGTGTGGCGGTCGATGTGCACCCGACCGGTCTGGCGGGGCTTTTCTACGGTGTTTTCATTAGTTTTTTATCTCCTTCGAGTTAAAAAATCAGGAAGTAGATCGCCATTTTCAGTCCGGAATGTGTCATCTTTCATAACCGTTCAAGTCCCTCAGAATAATTTTTGCACTCCAAATTAATCGATGCCTTTCTACAACAGAACATGGCCGCCGGCCGGTTCTCAACTAAGTTTTTCTACACGAATTAACTCCGTCCGACAAAACCTTTTTAAATATTTTTTACTTTATAACCTAAAAGTCGGGTGTATAAATTCTCATTTTTTAATAGGTGATTGTGTGTGAAAATTCGAATTAACAAATTGAGGAAACGTGCATTGAAAACAGTAAAAAAGTATAGAATTTGACAAATATGTACTTTATTTTAATCTTCTTATTTCAGAGCTCTCAGTTATGTCTTTACTTAGTATTTTTGATAGTGTTTATTTCCTCGGTCGTATTTTTTCAGAAAACAGCACGATTTCTGTAAATAAAAAACAAGTCAACGTCGGGAGCGTGTTTTTGAAATTAGTTTACTCTTCAAATTTTTATTTTAAAACTAATGATTAAAAATTTATTTTTAATTTTTAAGTGGTTTATGTTAAAGTCATGAAATCCACCAATAAAGTCGCTCATGGTCTATTAAATGTGTTTTATGTAGTTTTTTATTGCAGAATGTCTTCGTCTTTGGAGCATTCCAATATTTAACGTGTTTAGAAAAAATTAAGGGTATTTTTATTTTTTCAAGGTAGTCTCACCATCCACTGACGTACATTTTTGAAGAATTTAATGGAGGTAAACACTAAATATATTTTGTAATTATCACTAATCAACAATCAGGGTGTGTATCTGTTCGGGAAATGACCGGGAAATTGATTTAGTGACCGAATTTCTCTTGAATGTACTAATATGCAAACTTAAAGTGCTTTCTAATATTTTGCTACTTTAATTATGAGTTTCAACACAATTTGTGAAAAAAATTCTGAGTTGGGACAGGAGATTTCATTGAAGAATTGTAATTTTAGTAAAGAATTATAATTTTAATTGGAACGGAGATTTTTTTTAAAGGAAGCAAGTATTTTAGAAACTAATTATAATTATTTTCAAGAAGGAAGGCATTTAAAAAAATCTCTTCCAAATTTTGGGAAAAGGAATTTGCTGTATTTCTGAATTATGATAGAAAATTCACGTAAAGAATTATAAATATGACATTGAAACTGGTTATTTCGTAAAAAATTATACGACGGGTTAATACCTGGTTTTTTGGTGTACACTAGATTGCAAAATTGCTTGGGATTACAAAAGATTCCATGGATTATAGGAAATTAATTATATAGAAAACAATTATTGGACAATCAGAATTTGTGACAAATATTGAAGAAATTAATGTAAAAAGTAAAGAATACCTTTGTAAATATTTATAAATCCATAAAAATTTGGAAACTATTGATATTTTTAATTCTAATCTTCACTTCTCAAGTCTTGTCAAATTCTTTTAAATTCATGCTTAACTTGTTGACATCCTATTAAATTTGTTATATCGCTTTAAATTCGTTTAATTCTTTCATATCCATTGAAATCTGTCGAAATTCGTTGAAATAAATTTTAATTTATTCCATAAAGTATTAATGATTGGAAATCCTCAGAATAACCCTGTACATTTTGTAATCTCTTCGAAATCGATGAAATCCTTTAAAATTAGTTGAAAGTTTTAGAAATCCTCTAAAATCCGTGGAAATTCCTTAAAATTTGTTGAATTCGTCGAGAGTTAAAACGAAATTAAACTTGTTGATTATATTTATCTTGAAAAAAAAATCGTTTAAATCGCTGTAAATCTTGTGAAATAACTTTAAATTCCTTAGAATTGCTAGCATTCTCTTCACATTTAATTTATTTTACAAATTTCAATAGAAATAGCTTTGAATGATTTCGAACTTCTACCAAATTCTTTAAAAGTCCCTTGGCAATTTTTAATATCCTGAAATCGCGAAAAATTATGAGAAATCCATTAGAGGAATATTTTTTCGTAAGGGAGATTATAAAGTATTCTAGAAGATTACATGGCATTGCAAAGGGAGAAAGAGTGTGTATTTGTGTACACTACAGAAGTAATTCGATCCGCGGAATTAAAATTTGCCATGTAAAAGGAAATTTTAAATATTGAACAGGAATTTCCTCTTCCCAAATCCAAATTTTGGAAAAAGAGGTACTATGTACATTTCTAAATTATAATAGAAAATTTTGTTAAAAGACATAATTCTGATTTGAAGCGGGTATTTTTTTAAATAATTTTAATTCTGATTGCGAATAAGGGAATACAAAAAATTCCTTGTTCCAAATCAGAATTTGAAACATCCCGCTTGTAAATTTTGAAAAAGGAAATCACTATATTTCTAAATTATCATCGAAAATTTTGTAAATAAATATAATACCGATCGGAAGGAACCCGGGAATTCAAGGTTATCGGTCAGGTAGACACCCTGATATTCAATTAACTCATTTGTTAACGAATCTTTTATCATTATATAAGGCTTTTGATCTAATTACAAGCAAAACAATTAAAAATTTGATTTTTAACTCTTACAAGTTGAAGAAAATTGTTAACTGAATTTGCAACAGATAAAAATAAAATTATTGAAGTTTTGAATTTTCAACAGCTGACAATTCAGCTGATGAAATTGAAGAAAATGCAATTTTAATTTTCTGCAATGTTCAGCCGTTGAATTTTTAACCATTAAAAATTTAATTTTCTTTTTTCTTCTATTTTTTAAAGTTAATTATTAATTAAATGTAGGTAAAATTTTAATTTTCAACTATTGGAAATTAAAGCAAGTGGAATAGAAGTAAAATTTAAATTTCCAACTGTTAAAAGTTGCAGATTATAATTGAGTTTCCGGAAGTTGAATTTGCAATATTTGAATTATCTTCAGTTTTCAACTGTTGAATCCAACAAGAGTTTAATAAGTAAACATATCAATCCATGAAAAATTTGTTAAAAAAGTAGATTTTTTCGAAGACGGTTCGCTACTGGGAAAACATGTTTTGGAAAATTAATATTCATCCAATGGACTTTCAGTAGGGAATTGATGAGACTTAAAAGAAACCTAAACTCTAATCATCTTGTAACTATACAATTTGTAAAAATAAATTCTTTAAGAGAAGAGCAGGAAGTCCCTTTCGCGAAAAAATACCCTGTTCCCCCTTTTTTTGTTCCTTTTGTACTGTGGTCCCTGTTAGAAAAAATTATACCTGTGAAAATCTAGAGATACCTGCAAAAAACTTGGAATTCTCAGGGATTTTTTCTCCAGAATTCAGACACCCTGCTCACAGTTGGTTTGGATGGACCTTAAACCAAAACCTTTTAGATTTTTTTCTTTCTAGAAAAAATAGGAGGTAGTTACGTATCTTTTTGTGGAAATAACGCAACAAAATTATTGATTCGCATAAACTCTTTATTTTGGCACTTAAGAAGATGCTCTATGCCTTAAAAATCTTACAATAATGAAACTCCTTCAAAATATTTAAAAATGGGTGGTTTTTTTTTTAATTCAGTTATTTCTAAATGGACCTTTACTGGTGTATTCTAATCTTAGGCGTGCTTCAAAAGAATTGAAGGACATGAAATTCCCTGCAAAACTAAAAAATAATTCAAAATCTTACCTACAATTGCTTGAGAGATGTAGCTGTTGAAAATTTGTTATTCAAAAATTCAACTACACAAAATTTTCATTTTAGTTTTTCTAAAATGACTCAAGTTTCTGTGCATCACAGATGTAAGAGGTCATAAGATTAATTAAAATAGACTAAATTGCTAACAATCTAAAAAAATACAATGGTTTGGCTTTAACAGTACTCTAGTTAAAGCCTCTTGAATAAGACATTTTTTATGGAACTTCTGTACACGTTAAGATGTTTTTTTTCTCTTTTGGACATCTTTGGCTTTTGCTTCAATCAATAAGAAAAAATAAACCTTATAAAATAAAGAATAAAGTAAAAGCAATAAATTTAAAACGAAACTCAACGTCCATTTAAGTTCCATAAAAAAGGTCTTATTCAGAAGGCCATAACTACAGTTCTATTAAAGCTAGAGCATTGTATTATTTTTAGATTTTTAGAAAATTCAGTCTACTTTTATTTATTTTGTGACAACCTCAACTGCGATGTATAGATATCTAGTTACTATCAGTGATAAACATTTCAGTCATAACTATTTAACATTTTAAAATAACTGCAAAGCAATATAATTACAATTGAAGGCTTTTATTAAGTTTCAAATATTATGTCAGTCTAAAATATTTAATTTTTAAGGCATTCAGTTTGTAATTTTTTAATTAAGAAAAAAAAGAATTACTTAATATTTAGAAATATCTGACTGTTTATTTAAAATCATGCATTATAAATTAAGTATCCAAAACTTAAGAACAAAAAAGTGAACTTTGAACTTTAACATTTTAGTTGTTCTATTTAAAAAAATGTTAATTTGTTAATCAAATTGTTGAATTTTGATGTATAAATAACAATTGAAAACCTATTAAAATTCGCAATGATTTCAAATAATTTAAAAGAAGTTTCTACGAGCATCGAAAAAATCCGGCTATTTGTAACAAAAATTCCGGTGTAAATATTTGTAAATATTAAGGTAGACATTTTTTGTTTGTTGTTTATTATGTAATCAGAAATATTGTAAGGAATGGAAGTCATGTAAACCCTTAGGGGACACATTATGAATAAAGAAGAATAGGCCCATGGCCTAATTTAAAACGAAATATAGATTTTGGCAGATGTCGAATAACAAATTTAGAAGCTTTTTAAGACTTTTCAAAGGCTTCAGAAGAATAAGAAACATTTCCTAGCAAAACTGAACCGATTTTTCATAAAAAAAATTAAATTTAAGAGAAAATTTAAAAAGATAAGGAAAGATTTTCAAACTTATTTAAAATAAATGCCGAAGATTTCAAGAAAATTTCTGTAATTTGGCAGGATTAAAAAAAAAGTAGAATTTTCAAGGTTTTAAAATAAAATTTCGAAGCGTTTCAAGGGGGTTTAAATTGTTAAAAATAAACTCAATTTAACATTAAATTTAGGAAGTGTTCCGTTTAGAAAAAAAATATAATCGTTCAATTTTTAATGTTTCTATCTTAAAATTGCTTCAGATGATATAATTTTAAAATTTTTTAAATTCATTGATTGATTCTTCATTTTAGAGCATTGCAAATGATAACGTATAATTATATTTTTGGAACCGAACCTTCAAACTCTACAATTTATAAAATTTAAAAGAATTTTGTATAATAGTTTAACTCCATTTAATTTGAAATTGTTCAGTTAACAAGTGTTAACGGCTTCATTTTTATACGTGTAAATTATTGAGCATTTGAATTGAAACTTTTAAAATTTTAAAAAACTTACTTCAATTTTAATAGTTAAATTTAAGAGTTCCACTTTGAGTGTTTTAATTTGCAGATCAGGTTTTATTATTTAAAATGAAGACGTTTGTAGATGCAAAGTTCAATTTTAAAAATTTCATTGACAGTGAAAATTTTGTTGCAGACCGGAGAAAAGCAGGAATTTTTTTCTTTGATTAAAACTGCCACCCTGAATTTGATCGCAAGATTTTTAACGTGTAAAATTATCTTATGTGTCAAAATAAAGACTGTATGCGAATCATTCACCTTTTTAGTGTTATTATTGCAAAACTATACTTAAAAACATTACAAAAATATCAAAAATTGATTTTTTTAAAAACGTCTCCGAATTTTTGAGTTTTGGTATATACTAGTGATACCTGGACGTGCAAAAACTTTTGGGCAGAGTTCCATCAAGACGCACCGTGTGCTCTTAACACTACATTTCAATTATAGTTTCGCTAACTTTAATGTATAGAATTCCTGAAAAGAAAACCAAGAATCTAACAGACAAATTTGGACAACCACCTTAAAATGCTCCTTTTGTACTCTACCGTTGAAAAGTTTGGATCCACCTCTTTTTTTTATGATTGATTAAGTTCCCTTAATTTTAAATATGTCGGAGCTAAACAAATTTTCTTTAAAAGATTAAATGTTCTCAAAATTCTGTAGAAAATGAGCGTAAAAAAACTCGTATCACAGTGAAAGAACTTAATAGTTGTTTTATACTAATAAGCTTTTGCAAAACTGTAGATAAATAGCTCGAAATGAGCCCAAGAACATTAAAAATATTGACTATTAAGGAAGTTATTGAAATTTTAGAAAACTTTGAAATATACTCTTTTCTTGAAATATCTACTTGAAAAATAGACAAATAGGCTTCACCCTGGGTTCATTTTCTACGGAATTTTGAGAGCATTTAATCTTTTAGAGAGAAAAAATGTTAGCTCTGACATATTTACAATTAAGAGAGCTTAATCGATCACCAAAAAAGAGGTGGATCTAAACTTCTGAACGGTAGTGTAATTGGAAAAAAGATCGTCTTTAAAAAAAGATTGCCTAAAAAAGAAACCAAAATTTTGGACAAAAATAAAAAAGAGGAAAGAAGAATGAGAAAACAAGCAACTAAATCCCCTTTCTTCTCTTTTTTTTATTTCTTTCGTCTTTTTTTTTTATTATGAGATCATGATAAAAAAACACTTGTAAATAATATTCATCAACGTTTAGGTACTCACACAGCACCCTTATCAAGGTAAGAAAAGTTTTAGCAGGTAGGAACAGCAACGAAACAACTCTGCTCTCTCTTTGAGACCTGAGAATCAAGTCAAAATTCTTTCTCAGGAATTCGGATGAAATTTTAGATCTCAGGTATCAAAAAGAGAGCATAGTTGTTTCGTTGCTTTTCCTATCTGCTCAAATTTTTCTTACCTTGATGCAGGTACTGTATGAGTACCAAAACTTCTGTAAATATCATTTACGAATGTTATTTTATTGTGTTTTTTTAATAATAAAAATGAACAATAGGAACATTTTGTGGTGGTTGAGCATATCTGTTTGTTGGATTCTTGGTTTCATTTACAGGCATTATATATATTAACTTTGATTATTGCACGATATATGGGATTTTAAATTTGATTTTAATATAATTTAAATCTAATTTAAATTTCTTAAATTTTAGTTAATGTTGATGATAATTTGAAGAATGAGATAGGTGTTATTTTGCTCTAGGAAAATACAATGGATGAAATGCGACATTCGCAGCAAGTCGGACCCAATATGATGGTCGGTGGTGTTGTTCCTAACCACTCGGCCAATCCTGGGAGAACTCGTGGTAGAACTCGAGTGACAATGCATGCTTTGATGTCAGAAGCATTGCCGCTGGATGAAGCCGCGAGATTGGAGATGAAGGCCTTGCCTGGCAAGACTCCTGTTTCTGTGCTTCAGGAATTATTGTCGCGCAGGGGTACGACTCCAAAGTATGAGCTGGTGCAGATTGAAGGCGCGATTCATGAGCCTACGTTCCGCTACCGAGTCACCGTTGCTGATGTCGTTGGTTCGTATATAAACCTCCAATGCATTATATTTTCTAATAGCGAGATTTTAAGCGTTTCACACTTTAAACTGGATAATCTTCTCGCATTAAAAGAAAAGTGGAAATATGGTAAAATGAAGAAAGGCTACTCTCGTTTAAGAAAATCTAATTTAGTCATTCCAAAGTGCATTAGTTTTGAAAGGATTAGGAAAAATTATTGTCGCCTTCTCATATTTTGATTAGGTCTCTATTAATTTATTGACGGTTTAGCTCTAGAGATCAGAGGCAGAGAACATCATAATTATTATGTATGAATTCAGTCCCAAGAGTTTGGGAGTCCCAGATTGGGGCTTTTAATTGCAATTTCGAATATCCCTTACTTTTGCCTGACATACGTGAAATTCATGAATTTTCAATAAAATAGTTGAGTTTTCAACTTAAAAAGATAAATTTTGAACCAAAAAGAATATCCTTCAACCATTTTTCAGTTGATAAAAAAAATCATCAAATGATTATTTATTAATAACTCATCAAATAAATTAGTATTTAACTAAAATTAATTTTCAACCAAAAGATACATTTTCTACCAAAAAATAGAATAGTGCTATTTCCACTTACAAAATTAAAATCTTAATTAAAGAAAAAAACAATTTTGAATCAATTATTTAAACTTTTAACCAAATAAATTATTTTTTGAACTACAATGCTGATTTTCCAAGCAAAAAATTCTATTTCTAATACAAAAATAAAAAAAGTTTTTAAAAAATGCATTATAATATTTAATGCATTAATAGGCTAATTCAACTTCATACAAATATATTTTCCAGCTAAACATACGATTCTTCTGCAAAACAGTTAAGATTTCTATCTGAAAATATGAATTCTTAATAACAACTAAATGAACTTTCTAGAAAAATGATTAAATTTCCGACCAAATTAGGGCGAGTTTTTTACCCAAAAAATCATTTTTAAATAAAAAAAAGGTTAATTTAAAAATACAAAATCGAATTTTGAACAATTCAGTTAAACTTTAAAGAACTTGATTATTTTTGAACTAGAATGATGAATCTTTAACCAAAAAATTTTTTTAAAGATAATAGTTGCATTTTCAAACCAAATTTTGAATTTTCTCCCAAAAAGAAAATAGTTCAATTCTTAAGTTAAAAAATTAAAATTTTTAACAAAGTAGGTAACTTTTTAACAAATTATTTTTGTACTAAAATGATGAATCTTTAACTAGGAAAGTTTATTTTTAAACAAATACTTGGATATTCAACCCAAAAGATGAATTTTCTACCTAAGAAGACAAGTTTTCTACAAAATATATACATTTGTAACTGAAAAGATGACTTCTACCTAAAATAGAATCGTGTAATTATTATCAATGAGAAAAATAAATTTGGAACAAAAAACGAACTTTTAACATAATAGTTCAATTTTCAACCAAAGAAATTAATTTTTAACCCAAAATAGAATAGTTAAATTTTCAGTGAAAAAAAAAAAATTTCAGCTGAATAACGAATATTTTTAACAAAATATAAAAAAACTAATATTGTAAATCTTCAACAATAAAATGAATTTTTAACTGAATAGTGGAATTTTAAATCCAAAATATTAATTTCCTATCAAAAAAGACAAATTTTCAAAACTAAAAATTAATAAACAAGATGAAAAATATAAACTTTTAACAACAAAGTACATAATTTCTCATCCAAATAGTTACATGTTATACAAATTATTGAATTTTCTATGGAAGAGTTGACTTTATTAACTGAAAAAGATTACTTTTTAACGAGGCAGTTGCATTTTTAACCAAAAAATGTGAAATTTCTTGAGGAAGAGATGAATTTTCAACAAGAAATTTATTGGTCAGGAAAGAAAAAACTTTCAATCAAAATGTTGAATTTTCAAGCCGAAAAGACAAATTTTCGATAAAACAGTTGAATTTTTAACTGCAAAATATGAATTTTCAGCAAAAAAGTCAATTTTCAACAAGATAGTTCATTTTAAGTTAAGTTAATTAATTATTAAGAAAAAATGAATTCTATACTTAATCTAAAACTGATTAATTTTAGTTAAAATTTAAGAGTTTTAACCAAAACTTGTTTTGTTTACCAACAAAGACGATTTTTCAACCAAATATCGTATATTTCGGATCCAAATAACTTAAATTTTCGAGCCAAAAATACGATTTTTTATACAAAACAGTTGAATTTTCCACAAAAATGTCTATTTTCTTCCGAAATTCCCACAGAAACAAATAATTTTTCAAACCAGAAAAATTAATGTTCAACAAAATAGTTGCATTTAAAAGAAAAATAATTTGTTACTCCAGGAAGAAAAAAACCAATCGAATTGTTGAGTTTTTAAACCAAAAAGAGGAATTTTCAACCAAATAATTCGATTTTTAACCAAATAATTCAAGTTTTTACGAAAAATATGAATTATTGTCTAAAAATTTAATAGTAGACTTTTCAACCGAAAATAATGTACTTTCAATTATTAATGGTTAGAGTGTCTTCTTGGGTTCTATTTAATTCAGGATTAATTTCATTAGAAAATACTATGAGGCGTGCGATAAACAGTTTCATTTTCACTACTTTTAAAATATTGTTTTAAAAAATGGAAATGCTGTCTTAGAAATAAAGTTAATATTCCATTGCATACTGTTTCATTTCGGACTACTCAGTTTTAAATTTGGTTCTCATATAATTTTAATACTAATTTCACTATTTTCAATCTCTGAACTGAATCCGAGGCCTGTAATTCCCAAACCAGGAAAATGAAAAATTGACCGAGAGTATGCCGGAAAATAACCGAGATTTGAAAATCATCCTTCGGGTAGACAAACTTAATTTTAGATATGACTGCTAGACGCAGGAAATTTTCCAATAAATTAGATTTTTCTTATACATTTCTAAATTCATTACTTTTGTTCTATATTCTAAATTATTTTTCTACCTATACAGGGTGTCCTGCGAGCTTGCAAACCTAGATTACTCCTTGATTTTTTAAACCTTGAAAACCTGGAAATATTGAATTTTTCACGAGAAGCTTGAATTTGAATTTTTCTCCTGCTTTTAAAACAGTTTTTCACATTTAAATGTAAAAAGTAATTCAAATATTTTAGTCTGTTATAAAAGAAACATCTCGTTTAGAAGAAATCTTGCTACGAGAAAGTTTTTTTATTTATCGAGATATAATTTATCTTTTATTCATTGCAGTATAAATAAAGAGATTTTCGGGCATTTTTTGTAGGCTTTACTAATTATTTTATAGATTAAAATGAATAGACTGTAATATTGTGAATAATTCTATGTGCTTCTAATTTCTTCTCTGCTAATATAGAATGTTAAGTATAGGTACATTTTTTGTCACATTAAACTCACAATAATTCTAAACATTTCAAAATGTTTCAAAACATTTCAAAACTTTTATAAGATTTTAAAGGATTTTTAACATTTCAAAAAGAGTTCACGGGGTTTAAAAGCCTAAACAGAATTCCAAGGATTTCAAAAATGCGTGCAGACAAGATTTCAAAGATTTCACAAAGACATTGAATAGTTTGCAAAGATTTTAAAACTTTTAACAGATTTCAAGGAGATTTAATATTTTAAAAAGCGTGCGGTACGTCTGGTGTTAAAGATTTCAAAACATTTAAAAGATCTTAACGACTTTAAAATGTTTTAGAAGATTTAAAAATATTTCGCAACAATTTCAAATATTTAAATGATTTTAAATTAATACACAAGTTTTCAGAAAGATTACAGAAATTTTATAAAGATTTCATAGGGATTTCAAAAGTTTTCATGAATTTAAGAGATTACAAAAAGTGTAAATGACATGAGATTTTAAACAATTAAAAAAGGTTTCAATAAATTTGAGAAGATTTCAAAAGATTTCAATGATTTCAAACGTACATAAAAGATTTCACAGATAAAGGTTAAAGAAAGATTTCACAAATGTTGCCAAAATTTCATGAAGATTTCGAAATGTTTCGAAAGATTTCACAAAGATTTTAAGGATTCCAAAAATTCTACAAAAGAGTTCAAAAGATTATACAAATACTTCACCGATTTCATCAAAATTTCATGGAGATGTCAAAAGAAGACAAGAATTTCAAAGGTTTCAAAAAGGTAACAATACACCAAATTTCAACAATTTAAAATAATTTCAAAATCTTTAGAATTTTTCAAAAGATTTCACAAATATTGGCATTATTTTAAATAAAATAAAATTAAAAGATTTTACAAATGATTTTAAAAATGTTTCACAAAGAATTCAAAGATTTCAAAAATTAAAAAAAAAATGAGATACTTCAAAAAAATTTGATCAAATTCACAAAGAGTCAAAAACTTTCAGAATCATTTCAAAGAATTCAATGATTTCAAAGATTTTACTAAAGAAAATTAAAAGATATCACGAAAATTTTAAGATTTTAATAATTTTACTAATATTTCAAGGATTTTAGAGACCTTACAAAGATTTAAAAATATTCCCAAAGATTTGACAAAGAGGAACTACTTATGTTTGCAAAAAATTAAGAATTTCTTTATTTATGATTCTGCTTTCTTCCGAAATTGTTGGCCAGTAAAAAAGTGAAATGTTCCATCTTTTAAATGTGTAGCAAGCGATTATTTGATTATTATTTGATATGGAAACAAGGGAGACCTGGAAAACCGGGAAAAAACCTTGAATTTTGTTCCTAGGAATCGCTGGACACCCTGCTATAACTTAATCGTCTTTTCTGTTGAATACATTTGAAATGAGCCTCCGAAGTATCTATAGCGGCTATGTTTTAGCCCATAAGGACTTTGCGATTGAAGCAGATCCAATCGTTTCAGCAATGGGGACCGGCAGGTCCAAAAAAGAGGCGAAACACGCAGCTGCCAAGGCTGTTTTGGACAAATTGATCGGTGTGAATACTGATACTCCTGAGGCTCCTCTTCCTAACAGTATCCCGGAGTAAGTTTCATCGCAGCTAATCTTAAAATAAAAAAAGTAACACACCTCGCAGACTGTTTCCTATATCCCCGGTTGTCCCCTGTATTCAGTTTAAGTCCCGAAAGTACCATATTTTCAAAATTTTGTTGTTTTTACCCTGTTTGCAGCCCATAATGGAACTTAAACATAACTTAAAAGATCAAAGCTTTCAAGAATCAGACTTTTTGAAAATAGCAAAAATCAGGGCATTTCTTTAAGAAGTAACTAGAAAATAATCAGGGCTTCTGAATTATATAATTTTCAAAGTGTTAAGAATAATTTTGAACTTTAAAGGTTAAAAATATTTCTCGCAGTATTTAAAATTCTGCAATTTGAAATAGTCAAAATGACAGTGACTTCTGATTTGACAAAATTACATCTTTTAGTAAAAAAATATATCCAGTGCTTTTAAATGTAATTTGATACTACATGATATGATACTATTTAAGAATATATTTATCGTATTAAAAATATCTATAGTTTTAAATTACAATTAGATTTTCAATGTACAATTCTAAAACAGCTTAATCTTTGAGGCCTTGAAAATAAAGTTTTTTTTTAAATTAATGTTTGGAGGTTTCGATTTTTAAATTTTAATATATTGTGGTTTTAAATTTAATAATTTTATGTTAAGCAAGTTCGAATTTAAAAGCATAATATTGTATAATTTCAAAAAATGAAATCATCATAGCAATTTTGTTGTGTATTCTTTATCCTAATTATTAATTTTCTATGTAAGATCTCAAAATTGTCCGATTTTTAGTTGAAGTTTGAAACAAATAAGTCATTTTAAATGGAAAAATATTTTATATTCGAAAATTTCTAGTATGAATAATAATTTTGAAGGAAGCTTGAAATTAAAATAATAAAAAATTAGTTTTAAATAAAAAACGATGAAAATTAAACTATCTGAAATTGATACTTCAGTAAATGGACAATTTCGGTCATGTTATGTGGTTACAATTTCATATTTCTGCATTTTCATGAACAACGCTAATTTTAAAATTTTGTCCTTTCATAGGTTTTAATTTGCAATTCAGAAAAATAAGGAATTGCGTAGAGTTTTAAAGTCTTGAAAACTCATCTTAAATTTTTGGGCATGTCATTAAATTAAATTCTTTCATTTTTCTAAAATCATTCAAAACTTCCTTAATTTAAAAATTTCATCTAATTCGTCTCGTTTCCTTAAGTCTCTTAACCTCACCTGAAATTCTTAGGCATTTCTTAAAGTTCTTTTGAATTCCCTTGAATTTTTCTAAGCTTATTTCAAATTTTCTGAATCCGATAAAGTTAAAATTTTGTTAACTTGTTTTCAATTCATTTGTATTTTTTTAATTTACCTTCAAATTTTATGAATTTTTTTCGAATTCTTCTCGTTTCCCTCAGATTTCTCTAAATTTATTCTACAGACCTCGCATAGCGGTCCCTATATCTCCTATTGTACTCTATTTTCAGTTAAGGTCTCTAAAGCATCCTATTTTCAAGATATGGTCCCTATTTTGAAATATTTTAGGGTAAAGAATTTTCTGGACTTTCTGACGATATGGAACGTACAGGACGTATGAGATTTTAAAGTATCTAAAGATTGATTTAATATTATTTTATAAGATGTTCGAGGATTTCAATGATTTTAAGGGATTTCAAAACACTCAATGTATTTTAATACATTTTCCATGCTTTCAGAAAATATCATCATAGAATTTCACTGAATTTTATCATATTTTAGTGGATTTCAAAGAATTTATTTGTGAGAAGTTATTTTCTAGGGGTTTAATGATTTAAAGAATTTTAATTCTCTTGAATTTTTTTCATTCACTTGAATTTCTCTAAATTTATTCTATTATACTTAATTAAATGATTTTTTTAAGGTTTTAATTTAATCGATCCTGAAGATAAATTGATAAACTGATTGAAGGAAAATATTACAAAGGAATTTTCATTGATTTCAGTAATTTCATGGGATTTAAAAAGATTTGAAATACTCGAGGGTATTGTAAAAGATACTTAGGCATTCCCAAGAGCTTTCAGAAGGTATCAAAGGATTCGAAATATTTTAGGAAATTTTAAATGATTCTCAGAAATGTAGTATTTATTTCAGTAGTTTGAAGGCTTTCAAAAACTGAAATATTTTAGAGCATTTTGAAAGATTCCAAAGGCCTTTTCAAAAGATTTAAACAATTTTAAGGGATTTTTAATATTTTAATTTATTTTTAAACAAAATTCACATTGCATGAGTGATTTTTTAGCGTTTGAAAAATTTGAATAGATTTTCAAATATTTTTTGCAATTCATTTGGAATTCTCCCTGAATTCTTATTAATTTATCCTAAATCCTTTTGAATTCTTCTAAATTCACTATATTCTACCAAACTCAATGTTTCCATATTTTTTAATTGTTTTGAATTCACTTTAATGCTTTTTAAATTTAGCTTCATTTTTTATGAATTTCATCTAACACTTCTCATTCCTTTTAAATTTCTTTAAATTAACTCAAAATTCATTGTAATCAATTAAATGTTTATCGATTCTTAAAATGGTTCCAATTCATTTGAATTTAACTTGAATTGTTTTGTAGTCATTAGTCACTTCTTGTGTTAGAAATTCATCAATCGATGATCTATAGAGATTTGATGTTGAGAATTTCATCGAATTCATTTCTTTTATCTTAAATTCCTCAACATTCGTTCCAGTTTTACGGACTGTAAGGCCCAGCCTCGTGGCATTTTATGCTTTTTTAATTATAAAAACGGAATTTTTCTTGTTTTTTTGTTTTAGAATGAAGTTTTGAGGCTGTTAGGCTGAAGATTTATTGAGATTTTTTTATGATAAATAGGAATAACGCGGTATAAGTGTGTTGTTTTTTTAATGAAAT
>JAAAKG020000017.1:2549252-2578957 GCA_010014905.2 Druon quercuslanigerum
AAAAATAGCCCAAAATTCAGACATAAACGGAAT
This sequence comes from Druon quercuslanigerum, assembly GCA_010014905.2. NCBI lineage: Eukaryota > Metazoa > Arthropoda > Insecta > Hymenoptera > Cynipidae > Druon > Druon quercuslanigerum. Next base: position 2,549,286 of record JAAAKG020000017.1, read on the forward strand.
ATCGAAATTCGATTGTGGAGGTGCTAGCAGAACGGACCTCTAAACTTGTTATCTTTATACTTGCGATGATAGGCAATGCCACTATTTTTGCACAATAATGTTTATAAAATCTCAGGCCACTCACCATATTAGTTAACCTTGCTATAAAATAAAAGAATATTTTTAAAATCTGAATATAAAATAAAATCAACCGTAGAAATGCTTTTTTCTTCTATACTTTAAAATATATTCTGAATTTTCCAGTGAATGGTTTAAAACCTTTTGGAAAATCATCTATTTAGTCTCAAATTATAGCATCAGTTCTGAAAGACTAAAAAAATTTGTATTTTGCCAAAAAAAAAAGATTTTAAAAGACCTGCCCGCTTGGTGGGCGCATTCTCTTCGCTCGCAAGTTTGAGCGCACCTAGGTCGCGCTTCTGTTGGATATCGCGCTTCTCACTCGGATACTTATTCTTTGCATTTGGAATGCTTAAATGAAATTTTATCAAAAATATCACTATTTACATTGCGCGATTGATATGCGTCTTCATATTTTGAATTTTCGACTTAATTAAATATAGTTAAAGATAAAGTCGCTCAGATCTCTGTAGGCTTTGAGGTGCGCGCTCGATTGTTGACAGACATTTGTAAATGAATATTTTTTGGACCACTTTAAAATAAATAGAAAAGTGCAATCCATTTTTCAGACATTTTTCTTTATCTCGCATTGTTATGCTAAGAATAGGATTTTCGTTTCCATATTATTTTTTATGGATGAAGCAAAATATGCTATAGGTCTTCTTTTAGATTTTTTACGTATCTCGAGTCTTTCGGTACAATATTAAAATTTTCGATTTTCTGCAAAACAAATTGTCCTATCAAATAATTGTTAATAAAAAATTTGTAGCTCTTTTTCCAGTAACCAATTTTTGTTAAACCATTTATTTTTTATTTTTCATGTTATTTTTCACAGATAAAACAAAAACTGCGTCTCTGATGAAGAAGAGATTATTAACAAATTTGTAGACCTTATTTGGGATCACAAGTTTCATATCTTCGTGCGTTGCTTGGTATTATTTATTTAAATTACAAGGTCGTTCCTCAACACTGCTCCGACCCAGGTTGCTGATCAATCTCTCTAGCAATCACCCCAAGTAAAGATCCTAACAAAATCGTCACGTGAGGTTCCCCACTTGGGTCCATTAGTATCTAAAGTCTTTTAATTCAGGCGTCATTCACTCTATTGGCGCTTTTTTTATTAACAATTTGTCGCTATACTTTTCAGTCCTGGCATACTTCTCTAGTTTCTTTCACGTCCATGCATTTTTTCATACAAGCTGTCGTGTTTCTGTGGCTTCTTATTTCTGTTCAAACTAGGGTCTCATTCATACATTCTAACCATTATTTCCGCGGTCTGCCTCTGGGTACACTGCCCTTTACTTTACCTAGATACACTTATTTCGTTATTCGTTCATCTTTCATTCTCTCAACATGCCCGAACCATCGTACTCGACATCTTTCCCATGTGTCAACTAGTGTCTCTTCCGCACCACATTCTTTGAGAATTATCACGTTACTCACTTTGTCCATCAGAGTTTTCCCGCATATCATGCGCAAGAATCTCATGTCAATCGCGTTAATTTTACTTTTATCTTTTTGTTGATAGGCGCATGTCTCGCTGCCGTATAGTACAGTCGGTACAAATATATAATTATGTATTGCCATTTTAGCCTTATTTGATATATTTTTACTTCTTATAAGGGGGCCTGCTCTACCAATAACCTTCTTACCTTTGTTTATTCGTCTATCTATCACATCATCTATTTTCCCGTCCCTAGTAAATAAGCTACCTAGGTATACGAATTTCTCAACTTGTTCAATTCTTTCATCATTTAATACAATGTTGCATATTGTTTTCTCACTCTTTCCTTTGAGAACCATCGTTTTTGTTTTACTTACGTTAATTTTGAGGCCCATGCTCTTCATGCTTGCATTCAATTTATTCAACATTCTTTGCAAGTCTTCGATAGATTCTGCCATGACAACCTCATCATCTGCGAACTCTAACCCACGTACTCTTACTGTTTTGAGATCCACACCTTCTTCGTCGAAAAGGGACATTCTCAAACACTTGTCCATAAATAATATAAATAGCCATGAAGACATACCGCACCCTTGTCTAACGCCTTGCATAATATCGGCCCAGTCACTCAATTTCCCATTAACCCTTACACTCGCTTTGCTACCCGTATATATTGTTCTTATAGCTTGTGGAAGCCATCCATTTTCTTTGTATTCTTTCAGGACGTCCCAAATTTCATTTCTATCTACCTTGTCGAAAGCTTTTCCTAGGTCAACAAATGCACAGAAAACTTTTTTTCCTACCATCAAACTTTTTTCTGTGATTTGCCTTAAGCTGAACATTTGATTCGTACATGATCTTCCTGGCATAAACACACTTTGGACTTCTCAAATCTCTTCTTCTCTTATTTTCGTTACCCTCCGAATAAGTATTTTTGAGTATATTTTACTTACGGCACTTAATAAGCTGATCCTCTGTCATTATTGCAGTCGCTTTTACCTCCTTTTCTGCTGTATATTGGTACGATAATCGCTTTTTTCCAATAATTGGGACTTCTCTCATCTCAATACATAAATGTATCAATTCGCACAGTTTATGTGGTATGTACTCTCCACCGTTTTACAGTATTTCAGCGTTAATACTGTCTACCCCGGAAGCCTTACCGTTTTTCAAGTTCTTAATTATATCCCCAGCCTCAGTGACACAGACTTTCTCAATTGAGTTTTCTAACGCATTCTATTCTACTTCGCAGTTGTGGTGTTCTATACCTTCATTTCATGATGGTTCCCTAAAATAGTCTCTGAACGTATCTAGTATCCCGCCTGCCTCATATAGTATTTCCCCATTACTATTTCTCATGCATTTCCCTTCATTGCTTTATAAAGCAGTTTCTTGCTTCCCTTAAAGTCGTTTTGTATTTTCTTCTCTATTTCTGCTCTTATTTTATCTTTATTTCCTTAATTAGTCGCTTGAATATCCTCTTTTTGTGTCTGCAATCAATTATACATCTATTTATATCCATGTTTAAAGTTCTCCTGTACGCTTCTTTCTTTGTTTTTTGGGCATCCTGAATTTCATCATTCCACCATACATCACCAGAAATCCTTCCTACAACCACGGTACCACACACGTCGATCGCACATCTAACAATAATATCGCGGAAAATAGTGCATGCGCCTTCTTTATCTTTATTCCGTATAAGCGCTTCCCAAGCTGCCTTACCTATGCTTTCGATTATTCTATTTTGGAAATCTATTCGCACATCCGGTGTCTGTAGGTTCTCAATTTTGATTCGAGTTTGTTTTGCTTTCTTGGGTCTCTTTTTTCTCCATCCCTGACCTAAGTTAATTTTGTAGATCAGAAGGTAATGATCGGTATTGTATTCAGAACCCCTCATGACCCTTGTATTTTTGACTAGCCCTCTTAGTCTATCATAGGCAATAACAAAGTCAATTATGCTGTGGCTATTATACTTAGACCAGGTGTACATGTAGATCATTTTTTGATTTTTTATATTTCATAAAGGGGTCATTCAATGGAAAAAATATCACGCAGGGGGAGGGGGTCAGAATTTCCTGAAAAATGCATTACGTATTTTGTGAATGGCCCCAAATGCTATACGCAACTCTGAAAATTTTTCTTTTCATCAAAAAAAGTAATTAGGATTAATTGTTTGGCTTTCTGAATAGCCGTACATAAAGTTTATGAATACAAAAGAACAGTCTCAAATATATGGAAAATGCTCTAACTTTTTGAATCTTTATCTAAAATATCTGGCTAACAAACTCGTCTATTCATTAAGGATTTAAAAAGAAATATGCCAAAGATCGATTTAATTCGTATATATTCAGGGGGTCTCAAACAATTCAATTGACAATTGAAATACTTTTTCAATCATAAATTACGAGAATGTAAAAAAATGTTTACTTATTACTTTTCTTATTACTGATTTCTATGAAACTTACAAAGATATAAGTATTTAGTTTTTAAACATTTATAGTTTTCAAACATTTATAGTTTTCATATCTATTCCTTTTTTTAAAGAAATACCGTGACCATAAGGAAAAGTAATATATCTTATTATTTAATTTCTAAATAATATTATTAGCTTCTATCAAGATTTTAAAAAAGTTTCTGAATTTTTTCTGTGAAACATCCTGTTATATTTCAGAAAGCAGATAAATTTGAATGCATTAAATATTTTATCAATTTTATATGCTTTAGATTTCATCCAATTGTTTGAATAAATTTGAATAATCGCTAAAGAATTATAATATTTAACGACATATTTCTTTGTCAGGGGAACAATGATCTATTATTGTTATTTTGGCAGGAAAGATGACTAGTTTCTCGAATTGACCTTGAGAATATCATTTTAGCATATTTTCATGGCTATTTTCTTAATCACAACTTAAAAATAGATTTTTTGGAGAAATATAGAATTATTCGAACTTGAATAGGTTCACTTTTTTCAAAATATTTCAAACTACTTAAAATTTATTAAAATTTTGAAACCATTTTAAAATATTTTAAGCGACATCCAAAGATTTCAAAGTTTTCAAAGATTTGATGAAATCTCTTATTTTTAATCTTCCTTTTTAAGGAAGGAAAGCTAGTGTACATACTTTTTACTTTTGCAAGAATTATTTATTAAATAAATGTGTAAGAAAATAAATTTTATACAAGTAAAATATTATTTTATTCTTATTCATTTTTTTACATTAAAGCTAATTGTCTTGTAAAGAACTGAATCTTGTTCATAAATAATATAAGGAGGGATACAAAGTTTGTTGGGGTTTCTTGAGTTTTTTTTAGTTCACGAGGAGGGAGAGAATAACTGGCTTTGATCACCTTCATTGTTTGCGCACGCATGCAATCGACTGCACTCCGCAACCCTAACAGGAATCGAACGAATGTTTGCAGGAAGATAAAGAAGGGGTGTCACGAAAGGGTAGTTCTTTGCTAACGATACTTTGTATTTAAGCACCCTGTTTATGTCTATTTATGGATCGACGATGCTTCAAAGGAGCGGAAAAAAGTTCTTGCGTTGGCGACCCGTAAATTTCACCCTCAATCCTGCGTCGCGAAAACATTTTCAAATTCCCTCCACTGCTCTAATTTCTATGTAAAATCAATAAAAAGTCATGGTGTTAACCGAGAAGCAAAAACAAACATTTTTACTTATTTATTATCATGCTAATGAGCTAATCCTTTCCTGGGTAATTGTGAACTTGTTCGATTCTAATTTCGTTACACTGCCGGTGGTAAGTGTGAGTGAAGTATGTGTATAAGAAGAAGAGACAGATTTTAGATCAATCTAGAAGTTGTAAATGCTTATTTCAACAACAAGCTCGTCCCACAACACCATTCCGAACCGTGTTGCTAATAAATCTCTCTAGCGATCACCCCTGTTGGGGGTATCACAAAGCTATCCTACGACACGTTTTACACATAAATGCACACACTGCCTAATAAACTTATAAGAAGATACATATGCTTTACCCCAGTCGTATCCACTAAGCAAAACTTGCCACTGGGACCCTTGACTATCCAAAATCTTTCGTTTCAAACGTCTAAGATACCGTACTCTTCGTCACACATTTCTCATAAACAATTTTCTCTAGAAAATCTTATTGTGGCTTATAGCTTTTGCATCCTTTATATCCATACATCATGTGAACTCTTATAATTTTATGGTTCTTAGTGTTGAGACTCCACTCATTATTGCCGAATACTGACATCTTTTACCCTCGTTTCTAAGTCTAAATATCTCTCCATCTACCATCCTGTCAGCAGTAAATAAACTTCCAAAATACACGAAATTATCCTCTCTTCGAAATCCTCTCTTTCTGTAAGGCAATGTTGCTTACAGCTTTCACATCCCTTCTTTCAAACAAAATAAATTCCGTTTTATTTCCGTTAAGCTTAAACATCTATACTATTTGAACTGGTACAATCTAGTCTGCTCAATATTCTCCTTAACTACATGTATACATATTTCGACATAATTTGGCATATTTTGACATAATTTGATGACCATATCTCGAAAATTGAAAAAATGTTTATAAGCCTTGGACGAAGTGTAGCGCCAAATCTGTCAAGCAAATAAAAAATTACGTAGCTGAAATTTTTATCAAAATTGAGTTATGACCACACTCACCATATAGACACGCTTCTTTAGTCATTTATAAACGGAGAAAATAAAATTTTTATTTTTATAGAAGTTAGTTTTCGAGAAATAGTTTACGCGTATCTGCAGAAAACACACAAATGAAAATATGAATAATCGAACCTGTCAGATGAAGGAATGTGCATTAATGTGGCTCAAAAACGCTTTTTTTTTTAAAGCGCAACGATCTTTCCCCCCTACTTAATTTCAAATCCGAAAAAAGAAATTCCCTATTTTTTTAACAGGTGCCGCTTTGACTTGAAATTTTCCATGTAAAATGCATATGAAAAAATCACTTTTTTAAGATTTGGGAATAATTTATTAGGGTTTAAACAAATTTAACGGGAAAGTATAGGGGCTTGTAGAGAATTATTTATTAAAGAATTGCATGTGTCAGACATATGGATTTGACACCCCTAACCCACCCCCACGAGTATCATGAAATCGACCTTTTGAGCACTGTATTCTGGTCTTTTTTACTTGAAATTATTAATATTGGCCTAGTGGAATATTTATCATAATTAATTAATTTTCAATTATTTAAACAAATGAAATTTGCTTAAATAATTTCGTTGCAAATTTAAAAAAAATAAAACTTATTGCTGTGGGTCTAGTGGAATATTTATCAATATTAGTTCAAAAAATTTGAATTATGTAAACAAGTGATTAGATATATAGTAGTATCAGTTGAAAATAAATAATATAATAATTTATTGTTTTAGCAATGTAAGAATATTTGAAAATAAATTTATGTGACTTAATGGAATTAAACTGACAGTTTCACTAGACTATGAGTAATAATTTTTACGAGAAAGAACGAATGTTCGAACAAAGATTTTTAAGAAATTCTATTTGTTGAAATAATTAAAAATTATTTGACTAATGATAAAAAATATTCCACGCGAAAAATATTAATAATTTCAAGTAAAAAAAGACCAGAATTCTGTGTTCAAAAGGGCAATTTCATGAACAATTGACATTTTTTGCTTTAAGGGTAGTTTTCAGGTACTTGTGGTGGAGTGTTAGGGTTGTCAAACCCATATGTCTAATGCATGAAATTCTTTGTCGAATAATTCTCTACAGGCCCCCATACTTTCCTGTCACATTTTTTTAAATCCTAAAAAATTATTCAAAAAAAACAACAAAGTGAATTGTCCCCATGCATTTTACATGGGAAACTTCAAGTCAAAGCTGGCACCTGTTAAAATCGAAATAAAAAAATAAAAAATTAGGAAATTTCTTTTTTTGGATTTGAAATAAAATGGGGGGGTGGTCGTGGCCCCCTTTTAGCATGCAAAAAATGTTTCTATGCATTTTGTGACCACCTTAATGTACATTGGTGCGCGTGCGACATTCAGATGCGACTTTGGTGAAACGAGCCGTATTGGAAGTTACGATTAAGTAAAACAAGGAAAATATTATCAAATTATTATTTTAAAAAATATTTCGAACGACTGTTAATAAGTTATACTACGAATTCAGGTTTGGCACGTTGTACATTTTTCGTACTTACGGTATTCAAGATTCTTCTATTTTATAGTTATGAATGAATGAGACTTTGACATATTTTCATTTATCTGAGTATTATTTAATGATTTTTATTCAATATATAATTATTTGTCTTCGATACAGAAAAAAGTACAGTTATATTTATAATTTAAGTCTTATAAATAAATTCATGTTTGAAGAGAATTTTTTACGTATAAAATTTGTAAACATGTAAGAAAGCTATAACACATGAGCATCGCAGTAATACAAATGCATACAAGCGAAACTAATAACGAAATTAGTATATTTCATTCTGAGAAAATATTCAAAATATTATTTTTCAGGGAATATTTATTAATTGTAATTTCGTCAGAATCCGGTAAATAATCACTTAATTTTTGTACATCTCAACCGATATTATAATTTAATATAATCTTTTACGATTTAGAGAACTCGGGTATGTATATCAAAAATTGGAATTATTCTTTTACATTTTAAAAGAGAGGATTCTGAAATTTGCTAAAGTTTATACTGAAAATTATGAGTCATTTGAAAAGAATGAGACAGACAAAAATAAGAAAAGCACAAGTTCGTAAACCCGCCGTGAATCACCGTCAATTTACACTGCATAATTTTATATCACATAAATACGCACATTATCATTATCATTACTCTCGTTTGTAAACATAACACTGTAGGATACGCATTCACTAAAGTAACTACTAACTTAACCTATATTTGTATACATAGCACGCATACATATACATTTAACACACGCATCGCTCGTAAATGACGCTGAGAAAAGGGGTTTGATGATTCCTTATATACTAAGTGGGTGAAAGTTTTTGGAATTGTGAGAAATGGCATGGTGCCTAATAATATGACTTAGAAACATTCAAAATTAAATGTAAAAACATAAATATATTCTGTTTAAATAATGGCAAAACTGGGATTGAATTAAACTCAGAAATATCTATAGATTTTTCGTTTTTTTGCAATCACACTGGAAACACGAAGTTCTCCGAGTCACATCATGAGAGCTCGGCTACGAGGTACGATCGGTGGATCTGGCCAACCTCAGGAGATTTTTGGAACCATTCTGATTTTTTGATATAGTGATTTGTAATATCCTCAACTGAAGCTTACAATTTTTTTTTAGCGTCTTTGACAGAAAATAAAAATATCTCTTATATAATTGCACTTGCTCATTGATTATATTAATTTGAAGAATATTTGTATTGACTTATGCACCTCAAAATATTAATTTATGCAAATGCTTTTGTATTATTTAATAATATCATTATCAATTTTTATTACTCTACGTTCTAATACATAAAATATCAATCTTTGCTATTAAATATACCATTTTTTTCTCAAGATATTAAGTTATCATATTCTGATTGTAAAGTTCCGTAAGCGCGATAACAATAATTTTTGTATTTACACGATTTCCCCAAATCGCAATCGACTATATTAATTATGAATATTGAAATAGCAAATATTGCCATAAAATTTTTTTCAGTGTGCAGATACGCCTTTTTTGATTTGGACGGCAAAATGGATGTCCTGATCTGTTATAATTTTAAGTTAAACTGAAAAATTAGAACTGTTTTTTTTGCGTTTAGAAATTTCATGAAAAAAGTACGCTATACCATGTTTAGGCTAGAAAATTTTTTTTTAGTATTTATAAAACAACAATAATACGAGTAAATAGATTATTTGACCACGTCTTTAGAGACATCGATTTACCTATTGTAAAACCTTTTACGATCTACTGGTGCCGATTTATGAATTTAAAAAAAAAGTTTGTTATGCTAAACATGAAAATATTAGTTTGGTATTAGCGGTCATCACAATCTGTCACCGATTTAATCTATTTTTGAAAATTGTAAGCTTTTTCTTCTATTTTAGAAATTCCACCTTTTTTATCTTTCCTAATTAAAGAAGTAAAATTTGACGCACAATTTTAATTTACAAAACGTTGTGAGACGATTTTGATTCAGTTCACGGTACGTACTCGTGTCGCAGAATCATTCGTCGACGAATTATTTTCTTTTTTAATCACAGAAGACGACAGGAATTATACATATTCAAATAAAATTCTGCCATAGTTGAAAATAATTTAAATTTTATGGATTTTATGGTATTATTTAAGCTAATGCAGGAATTCAACTTTTCCGTTTTGCTTCCGATAAAAGTTTTAGTTTTCTCTTATTTATTCATTAACCCTAGCAGTTTTCTATCTTCAGTTTATATTTGAGGGTTTTACCAATAAGATTCTGGGAACTTTTTTGTCGAGTTATGTTCCAAACTTTGAATAACATATAAACAAAACGCGTAAAAATATATTTTTTTAATAATTATTTTCATATGTTCGATGAAATTAAAAAACTTTTGCTTGAATTTTTTTCCTGGAAGTCTATTTTCAAAAATAATTAAAAGCACATCTTAACTTATGAGCAATCCATCTAAAATTTTTCTTTCATTATTCTTTCACAAAAATATCTTATCAGCTATAGAATGATATCATAAAATCGTACATATTTAAAAAATACAATTTTATCCTCTATTATTTACATTTAAGTACAAAATTTGTTAAATAAGTGAGATAGAGAAAAGCGTCAACATAATATATTTTACGATGTTCAAGCGAAATGATTTTGTTATCTTGACTGTTGTCGTATCTCAAACCAGTTTTAAAAAAACGAGATTTTTTGTGTTTTGAAGAAAGAACATTAGTTTAGAAAAAAAATTAGAATAAATATCAAAAACTTAAATACCTGGATTAGCTAAGCAAAATACGACATGTTAAGGGAAAATTTCGACAAATTTTTTCTATTAATAAAAGTCTTCAGATTTAAGAGTAAAAATAGTCATACCTTTACCAAAAATGGAACTTCCCCGGGATCTACATATAATTGAACCTGAAAGTTATAATTTTTATTATTAACCCTGTAAAATACGTATCTTTTCATTTTCTTTTAAATAATTCGGTGGCAATTTTTCGTATTTGATAACTATAATGTGACGTGTTCAGCAAATAAAAATATATTAATAAGCTTTGATTTAAATGTATATTGAACTGATAAAACTTTTTTTTGCCACCTATTATTGAAAAAATGTACTTTCTATCGCGAAAATAAGTACTGTGATGACAGTATTTTAGGAATAATACATTACTATATATGATATTTTTGTTCATGTCTTCAAAACGCATCGAAAAACAGATTCGAGAACCTTCTACGTCCCCTTATGATCTAGTAAAACCTACTTAGAATTTTTATAAAAATATTGTTTATCTTATTTTCACGAAGAAAATTTAGTAATATTGGGAATGCAACAGGACTGTCTATGATGTATTTTTCGCGTTTCCGAGATACACTAATTAGACAACTGAACAAACCGACGGGTTCTACGAATAATAGGCTATCGTTTCGTTATTGCTAAGAATTAGGCTAATTTCATTTTATCTGAAATTTATTAAAGACGTAGAAGTGTTAAAAAATATATATATATATATTGAAATACAACACTATCGTAGTTTAAAATGTCTTCCTTATAACAGAACACATTTATATTTTAATAGTTTCTCCGATTTTCTGAAAATCATTTATTTTGGTAATAATTTATTTTATCTTATTGTCGAGCTTATTGCAAAGAAACGGCAGGTGAACCTTTTCGCAGATAAGATTTGCAATTATAAACAGTAACTTTCACAAGGCAATTGTAATAAAATAAAAACAGAAATTGAAAGAGAACTTTGCACGTTGTTGCACCTGGTAATTTTCTCAATATCAATTAGTATTATGCTAAAACACAAGTCAAATTATCCAGTCCTAGAACATATTTTTTTAATTATTTGATATTCAGATATTAAAATATATTTTAGCGGAGACCCTTATTTAATGTCGATTTAAAATTCTATTTAGCACTCTTTTGGAGAGGTTTTGTCTCCCAGTACTTTTTTAAATCCCTGTGGGTTTTAGTGGGAGGGGTTGGGGAAGGAGCGAATGGTCTTTTTGGATGTGTTGGTGGCTTTTCCGATATGTGCGCCACCCTCTTGAAGCCTTCGTCCCTCTTGTCCTCTTTGGCGCTCGTTCTTACCCTGTATAGGTACATCCACCTCACAGTTTCATTTTCTCCTTTGTGTTTGTAAACATATGCTTGCCACCCACACCAAAGCCTCTCTGCTAGTCGGCCACCTGTATGCGCGCTCTGCTCGTGAATTGAACCTTACCTGTTACTCGTTCCACTGTTAGCAGAACAAGCCGAGAGAGTCCATGAAAGGCTTCCGCTTCCGGTAGACGAGACAAGCTACTCGATTGGCCGTGACGAAAGGTTAATTCACTTCGATCGCAACTCCTATAATGAAAGCGATGCTTTCAACAGATTTAGGGGAAATTCTGAATCAATCCCTTTTCGCTTCTTACATCGATACGCCAGTCTCTCTTTTAATTTTAAATATACTTTTAATATATAATACCTTTAAGATCCACTGTTAAAAATTTCTGTTGGAAACTTCCACTGCATGTATTGGAAGTTTATTACCTCACATGTATTGTAATTTTCCAGTACCAGTAGCCAGTAACTCGACACCTGCTAAAGCGAAAAATAAAAAAAAAATGTAACTCATTTCTTAGGATACTTATTCCGGACATAAAAAGAAATTTTTCATTCATGGAATTAAAGAAATTTACGTAATGCATGGAATTAACGGAACTAAAGGAATTTATTTAATTCAAGAAATTCATGGAATTTACGGAATACATGTAATTCAAGCAATTCATCGTTAATTCTTGTGATTCTTTGAATTCCTTAAATTCATTGAATACCGTGAATTGCATCAATACTGTGAATTATATGAATACCACAAATCCAGTAAGTTCCGTGATTTAAGTGAATTCCGTGAATTCCGTAAATACCATGAATTCTAAAAATTTCTTGAATCCCGCGAATTTCATGAATTCCGTGAATTTCGTAAATTCTGGGAATTCCTTGAACCCGATGAATTTCTTGAATTTGATTCATAAACTTATCAATTCTTCCACGAATTTGATGAATTCCGAAAATATCTTGAGTTCCGTGATTTCCGCCAATTCCATGAATTCCGTGAATTTTAGGAATTCTGCGAATTTCATGAATTCTGTGAATTTTAGGAATTCTGAGAATTTCATGAATTCCGTGAATTCCTTGAATTTGATGAATTTTGCGAGTTCCTTGGCTTACGTGAATTTCATGAATTCCGTCTATATCACGTCTACACATTTTCTTAAAGTTTTTAATTGTGAAAAAAATTGTTAAACCAAAGTACAACAACGTGAACTTTTGGAACACTACTCATACATTGTAAAGGTATCTTGCCCTTCAAAAATTCATAATGAGTAGTAAAATATTTTTCGTGATATGCAACATCGAAAGCTCAACCAGCGATGCCTCATGAGCTGATGGAAAGTTTTGTTTTCAAATCTATAATAGATAATTGAAACAAGCGATTGCGTATCACTTAAGAGGGAAGGAAGGTCGAACTTTCGATTTACTTATTATGGAAAATATAGCACATAGCTAAGGGGGATGGCAGCAATTCACACGAGTTAGAAATCGCCACCTTTCGCCCCTAGCTATGTAATATTCGATTTCATTAGCTTGGCTAGTAGTTCCGAATTTTCGGGACGACTATTCAATCCCCTTTTCCAAATTTCTCAATTTCTCGAGAGGACCTTTTAGATTAGTTTTGTATAACGATAACAAATTTTGAAATACTATTTTCCATTTTTATGGTTTCGTAACACCGGACAGAAACACTTATCATTTCAGTAATAAACTTTATTTAAGGAAAATTATTTCTAAAAATCTGATTTATTTTAGAACTTCAAAGAAGAGAATCAATTTTTCCACAAAATTCTTTTTATTCATTAAAATTTTTTATTTAAGATTCAATTAGGAACTAATTAACGTCTTGATAGACAGCGAAACCGATTTGTGTGCTACTTTGACTACCTTTTTTATAAAGATATGGTCTAACTATAAAATACTGTAACTACTTATCACTGTAACTACCATTTAGTCAGGAATTCGAATAGGTATACTATTTTGTAATTTTTGTAACAATTGTGTGAGATTACATAAATTTTGAAATTTTATCAATTACTCTATAATAATTCTAGAAATAATTTATTATAGCTAGAAAATACGCGCGCAATCAATACGTTGTTTGTCTCGCGCAACTTTTAAAATTCAATATATAATTAATATGAATACAAAACTATTTTATTTTATAGTATCTATTATATAAAACAGAGGAAAAGAAAAACAAAGATAATCATTTTGTTCATTGATGAAAATTAATATATTCTCAAGTTCAGAATTAATATAATACTCTCATATACATATTCAAAACATTAAAATTTTGTTCAAAAATGCCAAATATCAATTTCGGATAAAAAAAAATTGATATAACATCAAGTTGTTCAAAATTACAATTTTACCTTTTAAAATTAACTGTTATTTGTTTCAAATAACCGATTTCCTAGGAAAAATTCTATTATTTCCTATTATCGTTTTGTTATCGTCGATGCAGTAGCAGCATGGCACAACTCATTTAACCCCATTTTCAGTACGCACAAAAAACAGTTCATTCTTCTTCTTATTTTATTATATGATAATAATTATATAGTATTATATATTAATTGTATTATAATATATTCTTATATTCTTATCTTATATTTATGTTTGATCAAATCAGATGAATGCTGTGCTGACTAAATCGGCAATAGTGTTTTTTAAATTTAAAAACTGTTAAAACCTCAAAATGGCAAAAAATATATGTGTCATCCTGCTTCTGCAACGACAATATTTTAAATATCTTCGGAAAAATAATGATTTTCTATCAACAATAGCAATAATTTTTACATTTTATTTTTAAAAAATGCGTGTGCCTGAAATGTATATTATATTTATTTCTCTATACCGCGGCCTGGGATTTCTTATTCAGAAATTGCAAAATAATGTACAAATTTAATTTATTGTGATTACTTTAACATATGTTCCTTATTTTGCATTGAATTTTATTCTCAGCTATCCTGAAAAACGTATACTTTCAATCAATTTATATCATTACAATTTTTAAAATGCATTAGGCTTAAAACGTATGTATTTTCATTTTCTTGTTTTCATTATTGAAAAAGGACATCCTAGTGTAAAGTTGTTCTAAGTACATTTTTAGATATAATTTAGGCAAAAAAATTGGATAAATGTAAGGTTGTTGAAGCATGTGTCCTTTTCCTAAAAAGTTAATTTTTTATAATATTCATGACATGTATTTATAATTCTTAGGTAAAAATATATGACAATTAAATGGAAATTTACTCAAAAATTTATAGGAATAACTGTTATTAAATTATTTTATATATATTTACATTAAAATAAAATAAACGGGAGATATAATATCTTTCGCTTCAAAGTGTGAAGGCCCCTGGCAACTTGGGTTTGACTTTAGGCGAAGCGAAACGTTGACATAAAGACGGACCTTCTCACAAGTAGGGCCAGCATTTCCCATTATCCCATTATGCTGCAGCTCGGCCTTCATTCATTAATGTGAGAGTTGTATGGTTTTAAAAATATAATTTTACAATTTTTACGGTAATATTGACTTCTGGTACTGAGAAACCAGTAAATCTTACTGATTAATCCATCGCCGGAATTCGACGGTGTGAGATTTTACTGCTTTATTTTAAGAGAGTATAAACAACAGTTCAAACTTTATCAGCAAGCCCTAGTTACGGCAAAAGTCGATCGCACGAAAGATGACATTTGTCCAGTCAATGGCGCAAAAAGGAATATCAATTTTATAAACACATAACAAATAATTTTCAATCTTACTGATATTATCTAAATTAGTATCCGCTACCTTATTACTGTCATCTGTTATTTAGCGTTTCATTTACGTAATTTGTTACAAAATTTATTTTAAATATTAATATTCCAGTCAATGACGATTATTTGATTTTTAAGCTGAGCAACATACAAAATTTAAATTAATCAATTCTAATGTGCTTATTAAAAGCGTTTATATTTATTAAGAAAATTTTAGTTTCAAATTTAATAATTAAAACAACTTTACGTAATGAAAAGCTAATCATGTTTTCAATAACAATGACAGCTAGTGTTTAGAAAAAAGTTATTACACCAATTTTTTTATAGTGTTCATAAATAATGTATCAATAGAGAACAGGGTAGTGATTTCTGTTTTTTAATTATTATTTTACACAAATATTTTTAATTTAGATTGAAAATAAAAAGATTTTTTTATGGAGGAAATAAGTTTCACTATTCTAATTGAACTAAAAAATTTAACTCCCATGTTTCCTTTGATTTCAAATATTTTCATATTTTTTTCTAGAAGGATGCCTTTTATAATATTTAGAATTGATCAGAATTATATTAGATTTATATTAAAAAATATAATAAATTTGAGATACTTTTATTCAAATAAATTTTCATTTTGCAAAGCATTGTTTAAATCTCTGAGTTATCTGTGGTTCACGATCAAAGATTTTAAAACAGTATTGCGTGTTCAGTTTTCATAAATATGTCCTACTATCAAATATTGTAATTACGTAGCGCCGTAATTACTATTTAGTATATGATTAGATTAGATACAATATATTTCAATTTTTGTATGAATAGCTTCAAATTACAGACATTGTGGAAATCAGCAGACTAATATATAATTAATATATAATTAACAACAATTCATTTTCATAAAACGTTTACCAATTTTAACAAACAAATTTGAGAACAAATCGGATCTTTTTAGTTTTCTGTAAAACTAGACAATCATTAGGCTAACAATTTGTGTATTATATTGTAATTAAAGTTTCAATAATTTTATGGAATTTGTAGAGAATGCTTCTAATTTCCATTTATTGTTTTAGAATAGGTCTAGTCGTCCCGAAAAATTAGGGGAGTTGAAAAAGGGGATGGACTAGTCGTTCTGGAAATTCGATCGACTAGCCAAGCTTATGAAAAATATTTGAATTCATCCCGAATTTCATAATAATACTGTGACAGTAACTCTCAATCTTATATGATCATCAACATAATTACCAATTAAAAATGTTTGAAAATTTTTCAGCATTAATTTTATCACATTTTTCATATCTTAAATTTGATACTCCATTTGGAAAATTCCAATTATTAATACTTCAAAATCGGAATCACAAAAAAACAAAGGATATAACAACTGTGTAAATGGCTAAATCAATTTAAAAATCGAAAATTTCATTCTCTTCCAACATAATATTTTTCCAATAAAGATACAAAACGTTTTACTGTTTATTCTCCTGTGAGAGGTTCGGTGATAAATATAAAAATTTGTGAATATTTTTCTGCAGCCTTTTTAAAAACCGATATTGGTTTCCAATAAAATGAAACTTCACACCAACACTCCCCTTTTTAATGTTCGTTAGGCGCAGAAATTCACTTATTATTATGATTTTTTTTCTTTATTTCATATTCGTAATTAATGAATTCTTGTTTGTTGTATAAATTTGATTGTCTATCCGGTGCTATGGTAAGCAGGTTTCAATTTGGCTCTTTAATGTTTTAAACATTTTAGGTAAAACGTGATCGTGCATATGTTTGTATTAATACGTCATCGGGACTGATCACACCTGATTAACGAACAACCCGGCAATGTGTAATGTTGCACGATGTACACCGCATCTGTATTCCAAAATGACTCCACGAAATTCGCATACGACTAATTTAAATATTATGAAATGGATTTCAACAGCCGAGTCAAATAACGTCCAGTGAAACCTGATTGGTCATTTCATTCCGCGATTCTGTATTCACAAGAATCTATGAAAAAAATTTGTGAATAAATGTGGAATAGTACACTTATCGCTATTTTTAAAGATAATATTGCATGATTTGTATAATAATTATATTCAAAAATCAAAAAGACAAACAGAATTTAGATTTAAATTTCCTTTTTAATTAATAAAGCTATTTCAGTTATAGTCATTCTATATAAGTAACCTGAAATGTAATTACTTCCGATCTAGATTACCTACTTGTTACTATTATCGTAATTACATATGTAAAATTTACAATTTTAACTAGAATGACATGAATCAATTGAGTTTATGCAGATAGAGTCATTTATCATTTTTATCTTTGGTTATCGGAATTTTATTGATTAAATTAATTTTGTAAAATGTATTAACCTACTTTCCAAATATATTTTTACATTCTGATACATATATTATTGAAAGACATCTACATAAAATGTCAGAATACTTTATATTTCAACTTGATTTCTAAAAATTCTTCAGTAGTTCTAATATTTATTATACATTTATTCCTAGACATTGAGGTCTGAGAGTTTATTTTCCTAATTGTTTATTTGTTTTAGTGTGCATTTACGTTTAAAAATTTATCCATCACTAGTAATTACTTTATATTTACTCAGGAATAAGTCCTAAATTTCACGAATAAAAAACATTATTTATTTTTGGTTTTGATACATGAAAGTGTGTAATTTAATTTCAAATAGTCATGGAAATTTTAGGCAAAAATATGTGACAATTTATGGTAATTTACCTGAAATTTTAGAAAAATAAATTTAGAAATTCGTGAGAATTTAAGAAAAATATACATGTGACATGCCGTACATGTGACATGCCGCAGGTGTGACTTGCCGCAGAGAGAGTTGCCACATGTGATATGATATGGACCCGTATATTACATCACAAGTAGGGTTAGACAGGTTTTTAAGGGGTTCTCCTTGCGAACATTGAGCTCCACGTATATGTCAAACACCACGAGTGATGTACGATATTGTATGCAAAATCAGCATATTATCAGAGTATTGCCGTCTAAAAAGTGATTCGCGATGTTTGTAATATATTTGGCTATGATTGGTAATCTCGTATGGCACCTAGCCACTATCTATACGGCAAAATATTTCAGTCCTTTTTTGATTCAATTATATGGCAAGCATAAATCGATAATGGCCCGCGACTTTTTCAACTGCGCAAATCGGGTCCGTTTGTAGCGTAATTAATATCGCGCTATCTCCGCATGTAATTCTCCGCGCACTTCATCTTTTCACTATGCTGCCGGTGTTTTTCAGGCAAGAGTCACATGCATGGGCCAGAAATTCTAGGAATTACTAAACCGCAGTTACGACACTCAGAGTCAGGTGTATTTGTCGATATCATTATTGATAGTTTTTATTGACTTAAAATAAAACAGCGCTTTTCAGCACATGCGCAGTTGAAAAGTTGCGTACAGGTGGCGCGTCGATACAAGGCCGCGGCAGTCAATGAACGTCGCTTGATAAAAATAACGTGCAGGTCACTGTAGATGCGTGGGCCTCTCCATAGTGGAAATAAACAAATGGTTTCGTTTCAAGGCCGAAAAAATAAAAGGGATTTCACTGTATATGTCCACAATATGTTTAGAGAAAACATTGTGTGTCATTTAGTGGCCATTTGAGGAACTAGAAAGCTGATAGTGTGGCGGTGTTTGTAAAACTTCTAACACTCACTTTTCAGGGAGCGTTATAGGCTCATAGCATGGTGGTTTCATATAATTAAAAAAAATATATGTATATATATATAATTTTAAAAAGAAGGTTTAAACCACCGTACATAGTAAAAAAAGCATCAATTTTGTTGCAGAGCATTTTGCTCGAACGATCATTTGACTCTCGAGAACACAATGATCTGTCCATTCGAATCAATTTGATCTTATTCTTTTGTTCATTGGTCAGACTAAACAAAATGGCCACCAATTCTTGACAATCTCTCTATCAAATCAAGAAACCCGTGCAAAAATCGAAACAAGCATTCGGGCAGGAAAACGGGCCTAAATCCGGCTAAAAACGTCACGGTAAACTGGTCGGATTTCGGCTTTATTACGGCCAGGTCCGGTCGCGTAATTCAACCACAAAGCGGTTAGAAAATGTTTCTTCATGCGAGAAATTGGTAAATTGATTTGTCTTTTACGGATCATCTTCAAGAATACGGTGAACTTTAAAAGATAAATCAAGTTAAGAAATTCCCGCTGGAAGATTAGAGTAGATTCATCAACAGTGATGATTTGAGGTTAGGGAGGAAGAAAAAAATAACTTTATTTAAAATATTATTTATTTGCGCAATATGTTGTTTACTTGGAGTTTATAACTGACTAATGAAATTAGATTGATTTTAATTACAGATGATGATTTTATCTGAAAACTACGAAGAAATGATGCGTCGTGAAACTCGTGAGTGCATTTTCGTTCGAGATGAGAAAATTAAATTTATTAAGCAGTGGTGTCTGAACGCCGATAACTCTAGCATGTTCAGAGTTATTCGTATATATTTTTAGGTTATGTAATACCATGCATCAATTTAAAAATCCACAGGATCATTACTACGCATGTTATTAAGTGACCATGCAGACGTAGAGAACGCCATTTATGGCGGTAAACTTGAAAGTTTAAAGACTAAGAACTGTCTGAAGGAGTAAATTGTGAATATTGTAACAATTCTGACGTTGAACAATGCAGAATCAATAACAGTTTTAGGTAATAAGTTAAAACGTTGGAAAAGTTAAATTTTTATTTGGATAATTAAAAATATATGTGTGGCAGTGGGGCAAAATGGCAAAGTAATGGGTAGATCTCATAGTAAGAGAGTGCAGAAAGAGAGAGTCTCGTTCGCACTTGAGGTCATTTAAAACAAATGTACTCCCATCCAAAAACAAGTTTCAATTCAAAAAGCTCATTTCTGTGTTACTGACCTAATCAATCTTTGAATTATAGTTTTTAAATAAAAATTTAATTAACATCCGTTAATGTGTCATTTATAATACCATACTTCTTAATAAATTTATATTTTCTACAAAAGAAGTACCCCGATTAGTGTTCAGTTTGCTCACGACATAAAAAATATACAAGCTTGACCCAGCCTCTAACCGGCCAGCTTCCAAACTTAAAAAAAACCCTTGTTAGTGAAACAGCGCTTTCCAAACAACGTCGATTTTTACTCAGAAGGAGTTCTATAACTTTTTTATTTTTGAATTAATAAAAATAAGAAAGTGCTTTCTGACAATTACTAAATTATATTGAACTATGAAAGGAATAACCTGAAAGAAGCCACCATCTCCGATAAAAATACTTATGCATGGTGCGGTGGAACATTTACACAAACACAGCTGCATAAATTTTATATTAAAAAAAAATAAAGAAAAAAAGAAAGTAATTCCAAGCTATTACTTCGCAATATTAAAAAGTTGTAAGAACAGGCAAATAGAAGTATTCAATTTTTAAAAAATACCGAATTTTGGCGCACTACTTCATTGAACTGGTTCATAATCTTCTGCGGAGACATGAGTTAATTCAAAGCAATTAGTTTAAGCCACTCAAACGCATTTCTGAAATTGAGACAATGGAAAAACAATCGATATCTGCGTAGAAGGATGTAATTGAAGGTTAACATGCCGTAAGGGCCCAGTTCACAAATTTTCGAACACAAGACTAATGGATCAAAAAATAAAAAATAAATCTAACATGGTATCCTGCCGTGATAATTTTTTTTGTTTTTTGTGTTCATCAGCTATAACACGCTGCATGCGCTATGAGGCTGATAAATTCTGGACCAAAAAGTAAATTCTCCCCTTTGTTATATGCAATGATAATTGGATTTATGACACCATTCAAATTTGAGAGAAAGATACAGAAAAAACTTTCCCCAATTTTCTCGAAACCTGATAATATCTTTATATTTAAATTTTTTATCGTTTTAGCAACTCAAATGCTAGAAAGTAAATTATAAAATTTTTTGAATTGAAAATTGAAGTTGTCACCATGGTCCAAAGTTGAGAAAACGGTTCCTCTAGAGAAAAAGCTTTCTTCTTCATTCCTTCAAAGCCTGATAAAACTTTTTAATCAACATTTATTTGTATTGATTTAACAAATTAATAGTTGAAATATATATTCTTAATCTCTTTCAATTGAATTTTTTATCATTGTCCAATCTTCTAATACTTTGTTACCCTGTATCCTTTATCGTGTCGATCCAGCAACTCACTAGCTAGAAAGCGAATTTTCAATTTGTTTTAAATTGAAAATTTGGTTTTTTGTCCTTGTCAAAAGTTAGTAATTAATGCAATTATTCCACTTTTAATTAAAAATGGTGTTTTGGTTAATTTTTATCTAAAAATATTGGTCCAATGAAAAATAATGAACAGAAAAAAGATATCCTTTATCGAGAAATTTGATTTTTGTTTGAAAATTTATGCCTTGAAATGAAAAGTTTTTTAAAAAATGTGACCGTCTGCGAAGAAAGTAGAAAAGTTATTCTTTTATCTGCGGTAAATTGCAGCTCCCGGGAGATCGCTTTTTCGCGCAAGATCACATACTGAGAAAAGCTTAGTTTCTGTGTGACTAATTTAAGATTAGGTCGGTATTTATGATTGAGAAAAAAACTGTTTACATACAATTTCTATACGGAAAGACAACCTTTTCTCTTGGTCCGAGCATGAAAATAAAAATTTTTATATTTTAGAAACCTCTGTTTATTATAGGGTAGATTTAATATTGCATTGATTTCAAAATTAGGTGGAAACAAATTAGAATTTTTCCAAGCCTTCGAAATCTTTCATAATCCTTCTGATAAAACTGAAAGACTAATATACATAGCCAAAAATGTCATAAAATAGAATGCAAGGCAGTCAATTAAAACCTCGATAGGTCCATTTTGGAAAATGCAGATCGAGAGAAAAATTTGATTGGAAACAACTTAAAAGCAACATTTAACACATCTGTAGAGAATAACTTATTATTTTTTTATTGAGTAAACATATAGTAATATTTTTTCGAAAAATATATTCTTAAATTAAAATGTCAAAGAGATTAACTGTCTTTTCGTGAATTTTAATTTATTTCTATCAGAACCACAGGGTTTTTAATTCAGAAAAAAATTATTTTCTTCAAATAATACAGTCCTCAGGTAAGTTCCTCTCTGACTCTCAGATAAAAAATCTGTCCTTTGAAGGGAATTGGTCTGGAAGACCATATCAAATCTGCTCTTTCTTTTCGAACATTATTCTTAGAATACTTGAGAATAAGAACTTGATAATGAGCGAAGGCAGAAGGGGTAGAACATCTCTGATCTGAAAGAGAGCATAGGGTTCTTCCTGGAGGAGTTATTGGGGGTAGAGGGGGATAGGTCAGTGTCCCTTTTTGGACGAGTGAATATTTCAATTCGACCGCGATAATGGCGTCGAGGTGTAGACCGACGATGGTACTATTTTAAAACAGTTCCGAGGGGTGGCTTCGGTTGGGCTGATGAGGGTGGCGTTTCCGGCGGGTTCCCGGCAACCGGCACGTGGTGCCACTATTGATTTTAATTTTAGTGAAAGGGGTGGAAAAATTAGAAGGGTGGCACCGAAGGGTGGCTGCTCTAGAGTGTGTGTGGGTGTGAGGGACTTTGACGATGAGGGGATAGGTCGGGGGCCCCCTACCACCATTGGATGTGGTGGCTGCTGGCAACGGGAATCGCGGGGAGTCCCTGCCGAACAGTTTCGCTTTCATTTCCCTCTTTTGCAGGATGCCTCGCCACGACAGGGTGGTAGTAGTTGTACCACTACTACTAGAGTCAACGACCCTGGTGGGGGGTAAAAAGCAGCGACGAGAGGGGCTGTTGGATAATACAGGGATGAGTGAGTTAGAGAGGCCAGGGTGGGTCGAATAAAGTAGGGGTGCGGGTGTAGGGGGTTGTTTGAGAGGAAAGAGTCGCGAAATCGCGAAAGAGGGAGCAGGAAGAAGCTAGGAAAAGACTGGAGAATTGTGAGGGGTCGAGCGAAATAGGGGAAAAAAAGGAAGAACAAACCCTCGACTATGTAAAACACAGAGGGAATGGTGGGCTGTTGCGAAGCGCTCGCGTTAAAAACCGGGCCTCTGCCAACTTCCTTTCTACTTGTCGTGATAATTCCCATTGTGTGTTGGTCTTTCATTATGTACGTCGTCGTCGTTCGACACGATGCTACAAATTCTACAAGCTGCATGACAACAAATGTGTACTGGCCCGCACAGATCATATATCTGACATGAGTGTTGCCCTACACTCTTTGCTCGTCACTTGGTTCACTCTTGAGACCAACACGGAGGAAAGAGGAACACATAAGTGCACCTGAGCCAAGAAGATAGATTAAAGACCTGTTCTAGTGGGATGTCAAAGAAAACTATTAGCGTAGGATGTAATGACCTATACTTTGCAAGAAGTTTTGCTCAAATTACAAAACAGCTTTCTCATTTTTTAGTACTTTACTCTCTAAATCCAAACTATTAAGATTTTATTAAGTTAAAGTTCATTGGACACTATTATATAACTTTCGGATTTTTGCTATTATTGAGGGAAGGATTCAAGTTTTATATTTGGGACTAAAATAGTGGTCAGTGTGGCAGGCGTTTGAAACTGATTGTTTTTAGGCGATAGGGATGTTTTGAGTAGAAATAGTCGATGAGACGTAAGCGAGCCGAAAGCGTAGTCACAAGTAAGCCAAAGGCGAGCTATAAATGGAGCTGAAAGTGAGCCGCAGACGAAGCTGAAGGTGAGCCGCAAACTTTACGCGCACCCCATACAATATTTTTTCAGTATTGAGATGAAGGAAAAAGAAAAATGAAAATAATATTTTTGGATACCAAAAAACACAGCAAAATTTGGTAATCTTGGCATTTTTTTAAAGATATCTAAAAATGTCTTTTTAATTTATCAGTAATTTATGATAATTTATATGTAATTTATGGTATCTTATCATTTCGTGCTGATCAAATTGCTACTCACAATCATTCTTTAATGTGATAGTGATTTTATTCATCTTGAAAACTATCTTAATTGAAGCTGTGGTGTAAAGTCTTTTTAAGGCGGTTGTGAAGATTAGCCATATAACCTGCCACTGAACGGGACGAAAAAGTGATCAGAAAGCGACTTTATTATAACAACACCGGAAAAATGAAAAAACATCACTAAAATGTTAAAAAAGACATAACGTAAGAATTGTATCACAGAATTTTTCTCTGATTTCGACCAAACCAAGTTTCTGTAGAAAAATCAGTGTTAACTCTACTCCAATCGTTTAAATTAAAGGGTGTTATTTTTATTGAAAGCATTTAAGAAATCAAAATTATTTTAGTTTTGACTTTTATTGCAAAATTTGCTTAATTTTTGATTCAACAACAAAGCTAAGATATCTTTTAACTTTTTATAAGTACTATTTTTTCAAGATTTTTAGATTCATAAAAAAAGATCTTATCTCCATGAAAAATCCATCTAGAAATAAAAGACAGTGGGTGAAAATAGTTTTGAAAACTTGTTCATTATGTTATACAAAAATTATTGAATAAGTTTCAAAGTGGGTGCGATTTAGCAATTTTTAAAATAATTCTTAAAAACAAATTCACAGTTTGGACTTTTCAAATTCACCACAATTTTTGATTACTTAAGCAATTTTCATAAACATATTCAGAGTTTGTTTATTTTTCAACGAATACGCTTAATTTTTGTTTATGCAATTGACTAATAATATCTTCTTGATGACTGATATGATTCTTTCCAAATTGACAGCATTTATTAAATATTCAAACAATTTTTATAACAAATTGAAAAATTAAAAAAAATAAATTGGCAAAATCTAAAAGTCATTTCCAGTCGATATCATAAACAAAAATAACGCGTATTCTTTGAAAAATAGCTAAACTCTGAAATTTTCTATGAATATTGTTTAAATAATTGATAAATGTAGCAGTTTAAAAAATATCTTGGCGAAAATTCACTGGAAAAACATTCTTAGTAAATTTCTTAAACAAAATATTATCTTTTTCGTTCGAAAAAGCCAAACTCTAAATTTCATTTGTGAAAATTGTTTTGATAATGAATAATTTTTCTGAATTCTTCTGAGTTCGATACCCCGTAGCGTTAAAAATTTTATTTGTCATATAATGCTTAAAAATGTAATATATCCGAAATTTCTACACGGGTTTAAAGTAATAAATAAATAAATAAATAGTGTAGGCTAAAAATTGATTTACGCCCAGAAACTTGTTTTGTTCGTCTGTACGTGCGATGCGTAACTAAAACAAAAAGGAAAGACTCCATGCCGATTTCCTTGAGTTTTCGGGACAACCGATTTAAAAAAACCAAGCTTTCATTTAATTTCACGTGGACGATTTTAGCACTTTGATTTTTTTTTGCATTTTTGGCAATTGTTTACACTTTGACCCCGTTTTAGAAAAACAGACATGCTAGAATTTTCCTTAATAGATTCTGATTCTACCGGGGAAATCCTGTAATAATCTTCTAGAGTGGTCTGAAGGAAAGGAAAAAGTCGAAACATTTTGGTCAGACTTTCTTCTTTAAATAGCAATACTATAAAAATAATGCTAATAATTTGATATCTCTGTTAGTAATAAAGGGTTCATTTAAAATGAATAACATTTTACTGGCAAAGTGAATTAATGACTGTAAACATTTTTGCTATGCAAAGTTTTCCACTTCATGTTTTATTTGCTCATTTTTCTCTAAAATGATTAAAAATAGTTTCACTGTTTTAAGACCCAAAATATAGTAAAAACGATTAATTCAGAAAGGGAGTGCAAAAAATAGGTATTATTAATGAGGGGTAATAAATTAAGACAATAAGTTCAATTTTTAAAGGATTTTTTGTCATATTTTTTTCCTTACAGGCCTACGCTAATGGTCTGTCAAATAATACTATTAGCGTGGGTAGAAAATGGATATATTTTCAAGGAAGCATCACACCTTTTCTGTATCCCTCCCGTTTCCTGATAACAAAAGATATTTATAGAGATAAAGAAAGAAGACATGGATATAAATTTCGATGAAGGTAATTCATAAATATATTTTCTTTTAGGAAGAAGCTTCACATAATGTTATAAAACAGATCGAAACTTTCTACAGTGTTTATTGTCCTTATTTTAAATTTTTAATTAATTTTCACCTATCTTTCTAATTGGAAAGTTTAATCGAATTTTAGCTTCGAAAAACTTCAGGTTTAGAACAAATTTAATTACTGAATCAACATGCATTCTTTAAAAGAATAAAATAAAGTAAAAAAACATTAAAGTATAAAGGGGCTTTTCAAGTACGTAAATGGAGAATCACTCAACAAGTTTGTGCAGGAAAACTAAGTACTTTTGTGACTCAAAATGAAGTAATTACTACTGCGAGATTTTTCAGTAGAAATAAATTTGAACGATTAGCGCTCTGTGGAAAAGCGTGGAGGGAAATGCATAAAAAAGTGAACAGTCCTTGCTGCTCTCAATGGCTGGGCATCCCTGAAGGCGTCGAGACACGACGCGGTGAATATCCTGTTGAAAAATTAACTGGGCTAAAACGCGCTCGATTCGTGCAATGATCGAGCTCTCATTGGCCGGCTGGGAAAAAATCCCATCGAATCAGCAGCGAGCCTCATCTCGCAATTAAAACGCGGAATGGTTGCGGGGCAATGTGCGGGAAGCCGAAAGGGCGCAATAAATGTACGCATTGCGCAGAATTAGTTGATTAAAATATAAAAGAAGATCTGGTGGGGATGGTGGAATGAATAGGCAAGAGGGAAGCTCCTCTAACCCCCTCAACCCTCTCTTTTTCCTCTCTTCTCTCTTCTCTCGTTTGCCGCGCTCTTCTCTCTTTTTACACTATCTTCCCTTTTTCCATTTTCCTCTCTTTAAACAGCTCCTTTGGTATATCGCGAAGGCGTCAAGAACAGAGAGATTAGAGAACTACCAATGGCGTAATCATTGCAAGTTCAAGTGTTTTTCATTAGAAAGCATATTCTAGGCAAAAATTGTACAGAATATCATTCATCTATAAAAATTTTATTCTTACCGCTTTGGAAATTCTTAAATTTATAGATACTGAGAAGTAAGCGTGCACAATAATCAGAAGTAAGCCACACAATATCTATTATTAACAACCGGTTTTATGGTATATTAAATTTTATGTTTCAAGAAACTCAATTTAAAGAGAAATTCAATATTTGTTAATATTCTTAGGCGATAATTAAGGGGAAAGGAATCACTACTGAAGGATAGCCCACTATTGATATCATTAGCTTATTAGGGACCGATTGTTTATAAGGGTGGGCCGAGAACCAAAAGATTTCAAAAACTGGAGACAACAGCCTAGGACGGAAAGTTTTCTTCTGGGAAAACAAATCGAGACGCAACAATTTTTTTAATCGATTAATCAATTTTTTATAAATACCACTTTTATTATTAAACAAGATTACGAAATTAGAACAGTTTTGAAAATTAAGTTGAAAGTAACATTTTTCGTACGTAAAAAAAAAACACTTTTTGGGCTTAATCGATTGTACTATTATTTTGGCAAAATTGAAGGTTTTGAAAGCTGTAATGAAAGAAGCATGCTACTATTGTGTTATATGACGAGCAAAATTTTTGTATGTTCTAAAAGGTGTGAGTAACCGCCTTCAAAAAGTAAAAACCTTGATTTGTATATGATCAAAAAGTTTCTTTTTATGGGAAACAAATAGTTTCATGATTCATCGGTTCCATTGGAAAAAATTTAAGGCCCGATATTTTCAATTCAAAAATTTTCGATAAGTATGAAAAACGGGTTTTTCGCATTTTCGAAAAATTCTAACCTGAAAACAAAAATTTTTCATAATTTTATATTTCACTAGTAAAAACTGTACTTACAAAAATTCGTTTCGATTTGTCTTGTCGAAAGAAAACTTTACCACATTAGGCCGTTTCGAGTTTTCAAAATTTAGGTTTCTGGAACCACCCTACTGTTCATAGATATTTTGGTTAAACTTTAGGTAATTATTGTTAAATCTAATAATAATAATTATCTATATTCATCACAAAATTATGAGTAAAGCAATCCTTAACAATAATTAAACGAAAATTAAACGTTTACAATTCAAAAATGTTGAAATTTAACCCTTCTACAATTTTCTAAAATCTAAAAATTCACTTACTTTTTTAACTAAAACGTTCAAATTAGATACATTTTATCTTTAAAGAGTTCAGATATTTTACGTTTGAATTCCAAGTGTTCCAAATGAAAAAGTTTTATGCTAGAAGCACTTAAAAATAAATAATTTTTAATACAGCGACCTAGTTTTCCCGTCGCAAAACTTGTAAATAGTGGTAACATTTAAAAACCTACGCATAAAAAAAATTTTTTAATTCAAGTCTTGAAATACATCTTTCAAAATTCATCCATAATGCAATAAAAAAAAATCATTGAAATATCTGGCTTGTAATCATTGATTGAAGTTTCAATTCAATTTATCTCGTAACGTAAATGACAATTTGTCCCTCTGTTCGGTAAGCAATCGCTTGTGATTTTACGTCTGCGGCAAGTTATCCGCTCACGGGTCACTCAGTACTTAGATCATTTTTGTACAAAAGGTTCATTTATGTCACAATTTATTTTTCTAATCGTGTGATTATAAATAAAAGATTATATAAGTGTTAAATTCGCAAGGTTAGCTTAAAATTTAAATTTAATAATCGATTATATTAAATTTCGCTGAAATTAACAAATAAGTATCGAGACATAAATTCTTGTTATAAACTTGCAATAAAAATGTTTCGAAAAATCGGTTGATAATCAATTTTTTAATAATTACATATTATGAAAGAATTCAGATGATAGGACTACTTTTGTAAGTTTCACTATTATAGTTATATTATCTTCCTTATTGAAAGGTGAACTTGAAATCGAAAACTTAATTAAGTGAGAAACAGGTTGTTTCTTATTGAACTCATTTATATTTTTTATTGATGGTTACAAGTATAAAAAATCTGCCCGCTTCGCGGGCACATTCTCATTGCGCGCTTCGCGCGCGGCTCGCTTCGCTCGCAAGTTTGAGCGCGCCTAGGGCGCGCACCTGTTGGATCTCGCGCTTCGC
>JAAAKG020000017.1:2579057-2599420 GCA_010014905.2 Druon quercuslanigerum
CGTGGACATTTGACAAAAACCAGGGGGGTCAAATTTTGCATAAATCTAATACCTTCTCTGATGAGAATGTAAAAAAACTGAAGTTTATCACTCTTATATTTCTGCTAGAACCCTGACTCTAGATAGCATTTTTTAATAATATTTGTTTTAGAAAATGTAATTTAAAATCTTCAAGTTCGTCACTGAACTTTTCCAAAGTTTTGAATCAAAAGAAACTTCGATGAAAAGCAAAAATTATCATTATTTTTTTTTAATTAAAGTTTAGAATTTTATAATGACAATATTATTTTATACTTGATGATATTTTTTAAACCAAGTTTTCTCTTTGAATTAAAAGGATAACTACCAGTTGTCAGATTGTGCACCTGCAAATATCTCGTTCAAGATTATTCATAGTTTATACAATAATTATTTTAGTATCGAATAATTCGCTCGAATTTCATTATTACAAAATGAGCAGCATTTCCACAGGCACATATAAAACTTCAAAGGTATACGTATGTAACCAGCGAATAACAAATTTGTATTCCAGTTATAATGAATTCCTGGTCTCTCTGCATCGAAAATAATATAAAATTTGCATCTCCATTACAAACATTTATTGATTGGCAGAGGCGTGGTTTGGGCTAACAAAATGCAGCATTTCGATGTGAGGCGGTAATTTGCAATTGTAATTTAATAACTCATTAATTATCATAATTTCGAATGATACAATACTTGTTGTGCCTCGATCATCAATATTCTCTCTGCTAGCAAAAATAACGTGTGTGTCTAGTTACGCTACTGAGAGGGAGTTTCAGAGGGCGAAAAAGAGATGCTGGTATATGATGGAAAATGAGAGAGACAGAGAGCGAGAGAGAGAGCTTGAGGGAGGGTATTCGCGAGAGAGAAAGAGAGCAAGAGAGAAAAAGAGAAAAAGTGGGATGAGAGAATGAGAGAGAACAGCAGCCCGGGAAAAGAAATAATCTGCGAGCTGTATTGACGTTTCTAGTCTAACTCTGATTGAATTATGCATGAGCACACTGGTGTTACTCAAGTCACCAATGTTGCGCTTGTCTCTTGACATGATCGATGCGACGATGCGACAAGATTAAACATACAGCGGTGTCAACAGCTAATAAGGAAAAAATACCTGTGTCTGCTCAAACAACGTCCTTTTCACACAAAACTTACAAAATCGTTCTACGATCTGTGTAAGGCTAAGATTTGGCCACCAAAGTTCCTGCAAAGTGTTTTATATACAAGTCAATTTTAACTTTATTTATCTATAACAGTTATTTCACCACTATGATGGGTGAGGTATCGGAAATATTTTGAAATCCTCAGTTTAAAATGCGATCTGTTGCAACACAAATAAAAAATATTGCTTTGATTAATTGAGGATGGTAAAGATCTATGGGGAGCTGGTTCAACGCTAGTGTTAAAATCCTCGTTATGGATTAAGAATTACATTTAACTCTGTTACATTACCGGAAATGTTGAAATCAAGTAAAAAATAAGAAAACAGTAAGTTCTGAAACCTGGAGGCAAGTGAAAATCCGTTATGAATTCTTACATTTTAAATGATAATAAATCGCGAATAAAAAGTTTGATTTAACCTCGAATGCGCTCTGTTACACCAGTAACCTTGCATTGTCGATAAATCCGTTGTCAGAGGGCTACAATACTTGGTATTGGTCTTTCAATAGAGTGTACTTGAAGTTCTTCAAAATTACGTATTTATAAGTGATGTTTTGCCACACCTCCACACTTGCAATATCTCCTAAAATTTTGTGGCGCAAAATTGTTACTTTATGGTGCAATGAAGCGCATTCGGGGAGCATTTGATTGGGTTTGTGAGAATGTCAAAAATATATGGAAGGGAGAAGCCTGGTTGAATAAGTGAAAATGTTTACACTTTACGATTACTGAAAAAATAATTTCTTCAATAATATTTTCTATAAAATACTTCTAATAATATTTCTTAAAACATATAAAATACTTATAATTATCTCAGTTGTCCTATAATGTTTTTAGATATTTTTCTCATGCCAACAGTACTCTGTAGGTTTATCTCCTTAAATAAGATAAATTGGTTTGAAATTAATTATTTTTCATAGCTCTTTAAACATAAAATTTCAATTTATATATGATTAAAATGTGAAGGACAATTTATTTTAGACAAAAAAGAATTAAAAGCATTTACTGACAACGTTTTTTTGGGTTAAAACTAGAACACTCTTGCGTGTATAATAAAATTTATTTGCAACAATACAATATTTTTCTTCTGCCAAATTTTGTCGCAACTTTTGGCATTAACTTTAAAAAGCGTATTTTTCAAAAAGTATTTCCCCCAATGAAGACATTCTGAAGTCGAAAAGTTTGACTGTCACGAAAGCGAATCTTTGTTAATGATAAAACAAATATTACGTTTTTTATAAAATATGTATATTCAAACAATTTATTTATAGATTTTCATTTGTATTATACCTGTTTAACGACAATACCGAAAATCTTGTTTGTTCTTACGTAGTTTTAATGGCTCAGGAGATCCTTATAGAAAATCCAAATATAACTTTCGAATGAACATTTTTCAGGACTATAATCGTTCAAACTCATAGATTCTGATTTTTTAAATTAAAAATAACTAATTTAATAATTACAAATTTTTTATTTATCTATTTTAATCTTATTTCTGAGTCGAAAGAGATTCACTTTGATACAAATTTACGCCGAGTTGGAACTAATTACTCTAAGACCATAAAAACAAGACGAAGGCCTATTTCTCGACTCAGTTTTGAGACGCAGCCAGACATCGATGTTTTGAAGTCTAACTCAAGACATTATCGAGTCGAACTCAAGTCGAAGCATTTTTACTCGGGAACCTAGGGTTAGTGATTACGTTTACCGACATTTCGGTTCAAATATCCGGATTCTTTCGGTACATATAGATAATTCCTGATTTCAAATGATATTCATTAAATCTTATTATGGAAAGGACGTTAGTCAGTTTGTGCAATAGCTATATTAATTAAGCAGATTGTTAAAGTCCGATCACTCTGATCACATTAACTGCATCAAGAAGCTAGCGCAGTAGTGCCCTAAAAACCCCAATGTATTTTTCTGGATCCCAGGCCTCCTAAACTTATTCTATTTTAGTGAATAAACAAAATTCGTATTTTCGTTTTGTTAAAAAAAAAGTTTAAACCGTGTAGCTAAGACTTTAGACAGTTCCAAAGTGATTAAAACTAATAATAATTAAAGTTTATTCCTGTAAAAATATTTTAATTAGTGCTTGGCAAGAAATACAACCAATGGTTACAGACGTTACTGCTTTTTATCGGAATTAAAATATCAAATCGGGAATTTCGAACAATTTTACACTTAATTCTTTGGACATTTTTACGCTTGGTACGATATAGGAAATAGTAAAATAGAAAATAAGATATTTTAACAGCTAAGCCCAATGAAGCCTAGATTTTCACAGTTATGGGTAATATTTGTAGTCTCTTCGGGTCCAGTATCATAATTTTTAATTACAGTATATGCTACAGGACTGCGGTTTGATCAGTCTTTTTCTAGAAAATAAAAATACTCATTTATTCTTTTTACGAAATTAAAAAATTTTAGACCGTATGTCATCAAAAAGAAAAACATAAGATGTTTTTGGAACACCCTACTAAGCAGTTCATGAAACGGCTAAAAATTGTCTCAGAATTTAATGAAATGTCCAATTACACTAAGTTCTAAATCCGATTCTAAACCCTGATTCACTGCTAATTCAAATTAGCGTATATACGCTGCTAAAACAGCGAAATTTAGCTGCTGATCAGAGAAATTTCACTGACTAGCATTAAAATTTCGCTGATTTGCGAGCGCATATACGCTGATTTTAATTATAGTTTAGCTTCCTTTGCGTCCAGACATTTTCTCAGACATGCTTTTATGTTTCGATGATTTTATACCTTTTTGAATTAGGTTCTCATTCACACATTCGAACCACTATGGCATGGATGTGCCTCTGCGTACGCTACCATTTACCTTACCATGATATAAATGGTTCCTCTTTCGTTCAACCTTAATTTTCTCAAACATGCCCAAACCATCACAAAAAATTTCATTCACATTTATCAAACAGTGTCTCCTCTACATCGCATTTTTTGAGGATTATATCGTTACTCACTTTTTTCATCAGTGTTTGCCACACACAATGCACAGGTATTGCACGCCAACCGCGTTAATTTTACTTTTATCCTTTTCTAGTTGTGCCCAGGGCTTGCTACCGGACAGCACAGAAAGTGCAATTTTAGCTTTATTTCTTAATTTTTTTCTTCTGGCAATGGCGCCTGCCCTGCCGATAACCTACCTACCTTCGTTTATACGCCTATCTATCTCGCCATTCATCTTTCCATCATTAGTAAATAGACTATAATGGTACACGTATCATCTAAGGAAATTTTGCATACTGTTTTGTCGCCCTTGCCTTTAAGTACTATAATTTTTGTTTTATTATTGTTAATTTTAAGACAGGCGTTCTTCATTCTACCAATTAGTCTGATTAACATTCTCTTTTAGCCTTCGACGTACCTTCACTATCCGAGATCCGAACTTTCTTCATCGAAGAGGACCATTCCTAAACACTTTTCCATAAATATAATAAACAGCCAAGAGGACATAACGCATCCTTGTCTAACAACTTGCTAAAGTTCTTCATGTAAGTTTATGCATCCCTGTAATATTCAACTACATTTCTTAGATACGCTTGTTCCATTTAGTTAATAGCTACGCAGATTTCATAATTCTACTAAGCATCCTCAGTTATTCTGTAAACATTTGGATTCTTAAAATATAGTTAAAAAAATTTTAACAGGAACATTAAGCTTTACAATAATAATTATATAAACCGTCAATTAAGCCTTATACTTTGCTTTACGTTCTGAAATTATCGGGTTCTTAGTCACCTCTAAAAATTATGTTTTCAAGAAAGCGACTAGTCTGTAAAATATGAAAGTCTACAATATCTGACGCTATTTTATTTTAAAGATCTTGCAAATCGTATTTGGGTTAAAATAAAAAAATCAACCTAGTTCGCTGAAAAAATTATATTTTCAAAGGTATTTCGTTCTCGAGAAAAAAATGTTTGCCATTAGTCCTAAAATTATTTATGATGCAAATAGTGATAAACAATATCAAAAAGGGATCTTTTATTTAAATTTTATTTTGTAAATCTTAAATAATTAAACTTGTATCTTAATGTTTGTAAATGCTAATCTAATGTAATCTTAATGCTCTGTAAAGATAAGTATAATTTGTACAAATAGTCGTGGATCCTACATAAAGATAAAGTTTTCAACATTAATGGCAATACGTACAGTATGCAAATTGGATATTTTGAAAGAAAAACCAACATTAAAACAGCTAATTACAATAATTAGACCTAATTTAGGCCTAAAATATTTAAAATGTCATAAATAATCTAGGCCTCACCAGGGGGACATGCGCGATCAAGATCATAGTCTACAAGTACTTAGGCGGTACACGTATCATAAGTTTCGTGCATAAATGATCGGTAATGTAGAGTAGCCACTTTATCTGCTAGGCTACATGAAAGAAACTATTAAATATGTGACTGTCCGCAAAAAAAGGGACCAAACGCGGAAAAAATCGATTTTTACTTTTTCACTCCAATCGATAGCTTCGTATTTGTTTTTTCATAATAAAAAATAATTTTTATGTATCTGAAAAATGCGAATTGATATTAATCTGCAAAGTGAGACCATCTTATGAAGTTTTTGTATTAGAACGGCTCTTCAATCGCTTCTCTTGCAAAATAAAACCACCGCGCATTAGGTCCCTTTCTTCGGGGACGGTCACATATTATTATTCTCCATTCGTTCGGTAGAACAGGTTTCTTGTATGGGTACACGGAAAAAAATATGGGACCAAACAGTTGCCTAGTTTCGGAACTTATTATTACCAAAAATTTGTAAGAATAAAAAAGTCTTTCACATAGGACTAACAAATACCAAAAGACGGGCCGCGCCGATCTTATTGACTGTAGTAGCTTCTCGCTCCGCGCTATGGGACTGATTCGTTCCCATGATCGGCAGAAACAGCTACCATCGCTACTACAGTCTAAACTATAGTATAGTTAAAGTATACTCTCTCGCTCAGCGAGGCGACTCCGTTTTGCCGACCATGGGACTGATTCGTTCCCAAACTGGGTGCGCGGAGTCACCTAACTATTTTGGAACAAAATGATCTCATACATGGGCATATTTGTTTCTAAACATAGGATCAAATGATTCCTGCACTTCTAATGGGATATTACAGTTCCATATTCTTTTCCGTGTACGGTAGGAGCATTGCGTGAAGTACGTTTATAATATAATGTCAACGAATAAGAGGTTATATCTCTGCAATCACTATTTTTATTCAAAATAACTTATTCTTCTTTCTGCATATATTTGAAGGTGATTTTCCAGTACAGAAAATACCACAGAAGCAAACCATCATATTTTCCAATCTTCAGATGTTTTGATTGTTATAAAAAGCTGCGGTCGACTTTACCCTCTAGAGGGGGGCAAAGTCGATGAAATACAGTTTGATAGAAATAATTAAATAATTAAATTATTGTTTTAATAATATAATTACTACTTATATAAATATGATAAACAATAAGGCAGAACTCGAAATGAGAAAAAAGGATCAGTTTCACATCTTATTAACTTTAAAAATCAATGACTGTTCACTGGTGGCAGCTGCTCCTTCTTACCCTATAGCGACGCTTTGAGAGTCTATTTCAAAGAATTATTGGGAGATGAGGTTATAGGGCAGCAGAACTACAGCACAGAACATGATAGTCATATAACTCGGTTGAGATTAGGGTATCGAGATAGGCGAGATCTATATGACTGGAAAAAGACGATCATCGTCCCAATTAACAAGATAAAGGGATATAAAAGAAACTGCAGCAATTAGACATGTTTCAGTTTGGCAAGTATCGCAAACAAAATAATTTATTGAACTTGTTAAAGAGTTAATGGAAATAACAGAAGAAAAGATCAGAAAATGTGCGTATCAGATATTTAGCATGAGACAAATCCTTGAAAATAGTTTGACCGTAACCAAACATTTTTCTGTGCATTTGCTGATCTGGAAAAAGCGTTTGATAAGATGGACAGCAATAAGCTTTAGTATGTCTTAAAAGAGTGTAAAGTCAATGGATGGCTCCCAAAGTCAATAAAAACCATATATACAGCTGAAAGCAAAACGAGTCTAAGGATAAATGGGAAACTGAGTAACTGCTTCGATATGGGGCAAGATGCGAGACAAGGATGCGTTATGTCCTTTTGGGTGATTATTATATATTCATGGATAACTATTTCAGAATGGCCTTTCTAGTTAAAGAAGGTGTATATTTCGGGATCGTGAAGGTACGTAGGTTAGCGTTTGCAGATGATAATATTGTTATGGCAGAGTCAATCGAATGCTTGCAGACAACGTTGAACATGCTGAATATACTAACATAAAGAACATGGGTCTTAAAATTAATGCCATTAAAATAAAAATTATGGTGTTTAAAGGAAACAGCAAAAAAACAGTATGAGCTTTTGCCTTAGATTATGAGAGGAGAGAACAAGTTGATAAATATGTGTATCTTGGCAGTTTATTTGCTAATGTCAGAAAGATTGATGGAAAGTTAGCCAAACGTATGAACGAGGGCAGAAAGTTTATCGACGGGGTACGAACCATTGCCTGAAGTAGAACTATAACAAACGATTCTAAAGTTGTTATATATAATTCTATACTAACACTCACTGTACTGTACTACAAGGAGATCTGGACCTACCAAGGAAAGGATAAGAGTAAAGTTATCGCGGTTGACATGCAATACCAATGTCTGCGATAAAATGCTAATGGACAAAGTAAGTAATAAGAGAATCCTTAAAGAATATGGTATGGAGGAGATACTATTTGAAAAGTGTGAAAGAAATTCGTCGAGATAGTTTGGGCAACTTGAGAAAATGAAAGATAAACGACTGAAGTGACAAGTATATCATGGTAAAGTAAACGGTCGTGCAACCAGAGACAAATCGAGAAAAGAATGGACAGAATATGTGAATGAGACCCTAATTCGAAGAAATATAAGAAGCCATATAAACATAAAGGCTTGACTGAGGCAATGCATGAAACTAAAAAAAGCTAAAGACATATTTCAGGTCAGAGTGTCAGTAGAGTGAATGACGCATAAAATCAAAGGACTTGGATACTAATGCGACCACGTGCAGAACTTCACATAATGACTTCACAAAGCTCTTCAACTGGGGTGCTTGCTACAGAATTTGATCAGCATCCTGTGTGGGAGCAGTGTTGCAGAATGAACGTGTGTAGTATAATGATAATATAATAATAATGTTTGGATTGTAATATGACACACACACACCCACACACACACACACACACCCACACCCACCCGCACACACACACCCACACACACACACACACCCACATTGTCCCCTGCCCCCCCCCCCCTCTTTAACAATGGAATTGTAACAAATTTACACAGTGTGCCCCCCCCTCCTCAAGCTGTTACGTAATTTAAGTACGGTCCCTTAGCTAATTCTGCTTTTTCATACGCTCGCAATTTTGATTCCAATATTAAAAATTTCTATATCTTTATTAAATATTTGAGACTGCATTTTTTTAACCAACATAAACAAAAAAAAACAAATAGTGCAAGACAATTGCACAAGAAGGTTTAAAAAGAATTATGTTCCTTCAAACACTGTTTTAAAAAAAACAAATACTAAATTAAATAAATGTGTGCAAAATAATTGCACCAAAGAGTACAAATAAGAGAAATATGTTTTCAAATATCATTATAAAACCGCTGATTAGAGACAGACAAATGTCAATTGGAAAGAGGGAGAAAAAAGAAAGTGGCATCAAAATCCAAATTTATCTGTCTTTTTTATGTTACCAGGATCTAACATGTTTTGAGGACTTTTAGGCAGCCTCTTTAGGGAAATTTTGATAGGAAAGTAATAGAAAATATTTGTGTGTAATTCTCATATTAATTAAATAGTAAAATTGAACTTAATTTTGATTATTCAGGAATAATTAACACTACAATTTACATTTTATCTCAATTGTTTCTGAGAATTGATTGTATCTTTAAAAAAATTAAAATTTGAAACTCTAATTAACATCTCAATCAAACAATCTTGAGAGTTTATTTGACTGTTAGTCGATTTAAAATATTGTATGAATTGAAAATCAAGAATGCTTCAATTTCAATCTATGATGCAAACTGTTTTTTTGTTGTAATTTTTTTAAATAAATCCAGTAAAAGGTTAAATCACTTCTTTACAACAATTATTTTTAATTACATCTGCAAAAATAAAAAAAATTTCTGAGAGAGAGGGAAGTGACTTCCCTCTGAACTTGAAAAAAACAGAGACCACAGATTCATAGAAAAGAGATCATAAAGCGTGTGTTAAAGAAATATCTAAAAGACTGTATTTAAAATATTTTCACAAACGTATAAAATGCATTTTCAATTTAATATTGATCAAAAAATTTATCATTTTAGTGATGTCGTTTTTAAGAAGATTTTTTTTTATTTTCCAGCTAACATTGAATACATTTATTTTTAAATGAGCGTCTTTAGAAGCATTAAAGATTATTTTTATGACTAACAAAGTAAACTTTCTAAATAATTTAAATATATTATAATTGTAATTTTGTATACACAGGTATACGTATTCGATGAATCATATTATAGTATTCAAGAATCTTCCTTAGATTGCATTTATTGCAGGTATTAAGGGTGATGATTTCAAACATTAAAAGTCTTTGATCAATGTGATTAAGTGATACATGAAACAAAACCTGTGGCAACCACGCATTTATCATTTACCGAAACGTCACGATATAACTTTTTATTTTAAATAAATTATTTTTCACTTTATAATTGCAGAAAATTTATTTATCTTGCACTTCTTTAATTGCACGAATTACACAACAGAGCTCTATTTTTCAGTAATTATATTCCTATACAGAACAATTTCAATAAATAATTCATTTTAACTAGAAGAAGAAATAAAAATTGAGTCAACTTCAAAACAGTAATCCGAAGCTTAATCACCATATATCTTAAGGCGCTTCAAACGGCTGTCAAATTCGCTAAGGGCAAACTAAATCTAAACGGAAAGCGGGGGACCTGCCTCGCTTCCACTATACTACCGTGTTTCTGTATACCTCGTACGCAACTTTCAAGCGAGAAAATTCACTCCATTTTCAATTACAAAAAATAACAACAAAAAAGACATTTTCGGGAAAAGCGAGCTCAACCAAACGGCATAATTGCTTTTAGATTATGTGCTTAAAATATGGCGTTCAGCAACTCAGCCGTTTAGATTTAGTGTGCCCCTAGCGAATTTGATAGCCGTTTGAAGCGCCTTAAGGGCATCTGATACTTAGAAAATTATCGATTTTGCCAGTGCTAGGTTTCCTTGACTTTTTTCCTACAAAAATCAAGATTTTTTCCTAAAAATTTGGGACATGATAGCAAACATGCTAACGGACGTCCCCGGACCCCTTTTTTGCGGGTTAATTCATAAAATTTATTTTAATAAATTTTATGTGTGTGTTTTTTGAGGTTCCGTATGTTAAATTTCTTTTCCATTATCCCATAATTATTCTTGAGTGCTATCGACAGCATCGGTAGGACAGAGACCTACATTATCGGAATAACAGAGCTGAAAAAAGATCTTAACCCCAGAGTAGTGCACATGCATGAAATTGTTATTTAGCACAATACATTTCTTTGGTAATTGACCCAAAAAATAAGTCCGGGGACGTCCTTTATAATATTTTATAGCATCTACGAAATCAATTTTTAAACATTTTCATTTTTCTGGAGAAAAAAACTGAGGGAGCTGAACCCGATTTAACACACGACGAAGTATCACATATACCCTTAAGCTCATTTCAGAAATTACATTTAAAAATAATTTACAACTATACCTTAATTTTTCTAGAATAAGCTGATATTTCCGAGTTGAAATATCACATGACATCCTAACTCAACCTTACAAAAAATGTTGTAACCTATAACTCATTAGTATTACATTTCTGCCTGTAAGTACTACCGAAAAATGTAACTATAATTATAATTAATTAGAATAAAGGATATGACATTAAAATTCTTATTTTTCAAAAATGTTTCTCCTACAACTGTTAAATAGTCCTGGACTTTTCTGAAGAATTAATTTGATTAAATCTTACTTTTTTACAGCTATGTTTTATTTTTATTTCTAAAGTGTTTTTTTACTTCTTCAATTTTCTGTTTCGGAAAAATGTTTACTACAATTTATATATGTAATTTATAATTTAGTCTTAACCCTGGCGAAAAAATTATATCTTTGGAATATATTTACGAGATTTCAGCAGGACTTGAGATATCCTGAAAAATATCCCTAAACCCTCTCAGAATATCCGTAGGTTATTCGAATGGATTTCCACCCCATAGAATGTCCACAAAATATTACGTATATAAAATATTGGGAATGAAACCCAATATTTTTGGAATGTATATTAAATAAAATTAGATAATGACTGAAAACATCAAAACTCACGAAAATCCTATTGGCAAAAATTCGGTTTATACTAATCTCGTATATTTAGTTTATTTTGAATTTTATTTTAGTGTAATTATATAAAAAATATTACCGCAAGTTATTTCCATAACCAACAACAGCCTACTTACAATGAAAAACAAGTTACTTTCTGTAAATTGAAGAGTTGGCTGTTGTTGCATCTATAACCTGAATAAAAAATGTTATGTGCGGCCAACACTATAGAGCTAAATATTTATTAGTATTTTTTAGTTTTTCTGCACTTTTCTCTCATATCCTCGAAAATACGAAAAAGAAAGGTTAAGACATTTTTTTCGAAATCGGGATATAAATTACAAAAATTGAAATACTAAAGAAGTAATCTAAAGGCTCGTTTTTTCAGTAGGACTGTAAGCGATGAAAGAAGAGTTTGCTTCAGTCTCGCATAAACAAGAGGGTCGGTGGATCGACGGAAGGGAAAACAACGTCTTTATGTACGCGATAATGATTTCACTTGTTTGCTCGATGAAGCCATTTCTTTTTCTTGCGTGGAAGAAAGCTCGCTGGAACTGAATTTCAAGAGCGGGAAAGTTACTGTGCGAGTGAGAAAAAGGGTCAGGGGTTGCAGGAAATCAGGGAAAGAAAATTATCTTATACATACTATCTACCAAGGCGTTCCGATTGCGATGAGATCAAAGCGGACGTTCAATGCTTTTACCTGAAAAAAAACCTACAGAAAAACTAAAATTGATCTCAGATTAGTAATCATAATATGTGTAACAATAAATAATGTTTTTCCTTCATAGAATTATTCTTAAGCTAATTTCCGACCAGAATTCAAAGAGGATCAACGATGTTTCGATAAGGATGAAACTGGATGAAAGCTTATTTACTTCAAACTTTTAGTAGTTCAATCAGGTTTTTAGAGAGTGAGTTACCGAGAAAATATTTCCTCTCTAGATTTTATCTTTAAAGTTTTACCATTTACTCTATACGTTTCGAATTTGCTTAATATATTACTCTATTTAACGTTTATTTATTTGAACTTTATTGGCGCTATAAAATTTTTATCATACGTGATATAACGTTAACAATAAAATGTTTTGTTAACGCAATTAAATTTATACTAACGTAGTAAAAAGTTGTATTGAAAGTTTGAATAAAAGCATTTAATGATTAAATGCTCGAATATTAAAGGTTGTGAAAAGAGGAAATTAATTTGAAATAGTTTATAACGTAATTTATCATTTTTTAAATAAAATTGGTATGCAATGAAAAAAAACATTGCACTCAATTCTACTGTAGAAGTGAGATCGCTGGAGTTCACGAAGATACGATATTTGAGAAAAATAGAAAGTAAATTAACATAACTTGATTTCTATCTTCTGAGCTCTCAAGATCGCGAAACTTATATCAGTGACTTTTGCGACGCTAGGTATCCGATGAGGGAGTGAGGTCTTTCGAGTTTTATCGAAAAACTTGCTCAAGCCTTGAATATCACTTCCAAAGAGATCGATACTCACCTCGGGTTTCCTTTTCAAAATATATAGCATAAGAAATATTATCAAGATATTCTTCATTCACATGTTTTCATCTATATTTTTACTACACTTTGCATGTCCTGTTCCTTAGATAATTAGCCATAGAGAATTATGCTTAATAAATCAAATAAAATAAAAAAACTGTGAAATTGGCTGTTTAACAGTTTATTAGCTTATCATTTGTGCACTCAAAGAAATCATGAATCGAAGAAAATTTACTTTATTCAATTAAATGATCGCACTCAATACGTCCTATGGAACATATATGTGAAGAAAAGGTTTCATCTAAACCAAAAGTATATAATTACTGTTGAAAATTAATTTTTTATTCTTAAATTTAATAGATGACACAGTAAAATGTATTTTAAATCGAGAAAATATTTCTATCAAACCATTTAATGTCTGTCGGCTGAAGTAAAAGTTTTCCTTTATTTTAGGATGTTCTTCCTTGGTTTACAGATGAGTAACCTACATAATTTTTACCAAATATTTTTTGAAAACAAATAAATCAGTATTTATTATGAGAAAATATTTCTGTCATCATAAGATGCGATATATATTGTTCAGAATGAGCATGTCACAAACTTAA
Organism: Druon quercuslanigerum; assembly: GCA_010014905.2. Classification (NCBI taxonomy): domain Eukaryota; kingdom Metazoa; phylum Arthropoda; class Insecta; order Hymenoptera; family Cynipidae; genus Druon; species Druon quercuslanigerum. The sequence goes on from JAAAKG020000017.1 coordinate 2,592,788, forward strand.
GAAAATATTAAATGACTCAAAATACGAACTCCTTTTTTTAAGGACGAGAGGAAATTATTTTCGAAACATCGTAATTTATCAAAGTAAATGCATCTTGAAATTTAAAAAATATTCCATTGACCTACAAAAATACCATAGTTGCTAACAAAATTTAAATAGTTGACATAAAAAATTGAAATTTAGTATGTCTTCAGAATTTTGATATAATAATACAAATTATCAGACAATATGTTTTTAAAAGCAATATTTGTTTGTATTCTCACCGGGTTAACAAAAATTCTCCAATTATTTCAAGTCAGTACTGCCGTTGAGGACAGAAAAGCGTAGTAGTGGGTATTAAGTGACATCACAGCCCAAGCTGAAATCGCCAAGTTACTTTCCGGTTCCAGACTTGGCCAGGCTGGGGACCCCTAGCCTGGGCCTAGCTTAAATTTTGCAATGGCTTGAGCTTGGGCCCGCCTAGTGCTAAACTTCCTAAAATTGGCGACAAATGGTGCAGTACTATTCTCTTTTTTACTTATTATTAGTTTCAAGATTCAAGTGTCAAACTTTACAAAGTGGCTAGCAATGAAATTAAATTTATAAAAATTCCTAAAATAAAAAGTGCTCTAAAAGTCCGGAGGTATAAAGCAATCAGCAGTATCATATACTTACGTAGTGAAATTGCAAGCAGTAACTTCTATTAATTATAAATAATATTTTCACATTAAGAGTTCACGTGACTTCTAACCTCAAATTGACGAAATTTTTTCGTCGAATTATAAAGTGTAAATACGTTCTTAATTTATGTAATAATGTTTAACACTTTAAATTTTATAATAACTATGATGGACGTAAATTAAGAAAGTATTGTATACTGATTTCAATTATGCAAATGATGAAGAAGAATCGGAACCCGGCGAGGTAATGACTGAAATACCACAATTTGGACTTCGAATCAGATTGGAGGAGACATTTGAAATTGCAAACCTTTGTAAAAATATTTTTCGCAGTTTCCACTTTTAATAAAGAAAATGAAGGATGGCAAGAAATCGATCATAAAGTAGGGCTAGTCGACCCAGGCGCTCAAATGCGCCAATGATAAAAAATTTTACGCCACAAATCTGCAGGAGTTATATCAGGTATTTATGGAGGGGGCTTATTGGCACAATACCCCCATCCCCCCGTCCCACAGTTCAAAAATAACAGTTTAAATAACATAAACTTGAAGATCTTCAAATGCGCTCATATGCGCGATAAAGAAAAAAGTTTGCGCCACATTGATAATCGAGCTATCAGCGATAAAAATGTCGGGGGGGGGGGAGGGGGGTGTAATTTTTCTAAACTGATAAAATTTTTTACGAATTCATCATAGCTATCTGTCATAACTTCAAAGGGGCTTGAATTCGCCACCACTAACAAATTTTGCGCTAACTAATTAACAAAGATATTATATTTGAGGGGAGGGACATGGATCCATTCACTTTCAAATGCGCTTATATGCACCATAAATTCTTTTTGAATGTCTTTTAAAATTGCCCAAGATATGCAGGTAACAAAATTTTACGAAGTGATGACCAACAAAATATAAAATCCGCTCATATGCGCCATAAAGACATTTTTTTCAGCCATATTGATAACTGAGTTATCAGCGATCAAAATGGGTGGTGTGTAGGGGGGGGGGGGGCCTGAAGTCGATTTTTAAAATAATAAAATTTCTTTTAATTCATCATAGTTATCTGTCATAACTTCAAATGCGCTCAAACCCCATAGGAAAGTCACTTGATGAATGAAGATTGAAAACTTTTTATTTTGTTGGTTATCACTTCGTAAAATTTTGTTACCTCCATATATTGGGAAATTTTCAAGATTTTCAAAAAAAAAGTTATGGCGCATATGGGCGCATTTGAAGATGGATGAATGCATGTCCGCAACTTTCTTCTAAACATCCCTGTTGAAGATTAACACCTCCGTTACAACCCCCCCCCCCTTCCCACCCAATATGATATCTTTGATAATTATCTAGCGCAATATTTTTTAGTGGCAGCGCATTTGAGCGCATTTGAAGTTATGAGAGATAGCTATGATAACTCGATTATCAAGTTGGCTAATTTTTTTCTTAATGACACATTTGAGCGCATTTGGGGCGCTATTCAGTGGTCTATAGAAAACCAGAAAATTAAGAGTAGACGGGGCTGGTGTAACTGACATGCTCGATCACCAAGCCAGGGCCTGAATTCCGGAAAATAAAACCAAGAATCCAACGACCGAATTTGGAAACCCACCATAAAATGTTCCCATTGCAATAAAAAAAACTTTCTTCTCTTAAAAAAAATAAGAAAAAAAGTCTCCCTTCCTTCTGGACAAAAATAAAAAACAGGCAAGAAAAATGAGAATGCCAACAACCAAATCCCCTTCCTTCCCATTTTTACTTCTTTCGACTTTTTTTCCTATCATTATCAATTTACAATCAAATAAAACAGTTAAAAAAATAATCACTAATGTTTATCAAGGCAAAAAAATTAAAATTAAATAAAATTTTAATCAAGCAGGTACAACAGCGGAGTCACGATTTTGCGGTTAAACTGTGCAAAATAGGTGAAAGCATATTTAGACAAAAATGGTGCATATTAAAAAGATCTACAAATTTGGTTCAAATTACTTTTTGGTAGTATGCGTAGTTTTTATTTTAATCGTGAAAAACATCCTTCAAAGGGGGAAAAAATGTGCCCACTGCGTCTTTTGTCTTTTAATTTATTTTTCGTCTTGTGTCTGGGTTTTCAAATAATTTACTTTTTTATGCTTTATATGCTATTTGTCACGATCCAAACAAGAAACAAAACCATTAAAACATTATTCATGAGCAATTAGGTATTTTTTATATTCTCATCAGAGAAGGTATTAGATATGTGTAAAATTTGTCCACCCCCCCTCCCTTTTTTTGTCAAATGTCCACGCTTTGAGACCCCCTGAATCCGTAAAACAGGTTTTTACGAATCTGTCTGTCTGTCGGTCTGTCTGTTCGTTCGTGGATGGTTTCTTTGTTAGCATGCACGATAACTTTCAACAGAATTAACTGATTGGATTGTCCTTTGTTAAACTCTTTTAGTATCTTAAAATAGAGGTCAAGTTCGTTAGCCAGCAAAAAGTGAGCACATTTTGAATATTTTTGAGACCACTTTTGTTCAAGATTGAACAATTTTCTGTACGGTTATGCATAGTACCTATGCAAAAAGACGCACAATTTATCTAATGACTTTTTTTAAAAAAAAACAAATTTTATGAGAGTTATATCATTTACAAAATTCCAAAAAACACGAAAATGAACAATTTAAGCCAAACAACGCACGGTATGAAAAAAGTCAAGGAAAGAAAAATGTTGCTTTTTGTACGTCCTACAAGATTATCAGAACAACGTTTTGAATTTTCTTGAAAAATCAAAAATTCGAATGTTGACAGAATAAAAAAATAATGGGAGGTCTGTGACCTTCTCAGCATAACACACTAACCAGCTATGACTCTCGGTTTAAACTAATCACCCCCCCCCCCCGACCGAATCCCTCATTGATCGAATTTTCGTGGGTGATTGAGGGTAGGGATATAATTAAGAAGTTAGAAACAGGTAAGGCTGACGGGTTAAACGTATATTTAAAGTTTAAATCGTAAAAACGAGTCAATAAACGAGTAAATTAAACTACTCCTGTTTTAATATCAATGTATTGATATTGATGAATTGTAAAAATATACATCTATGTAAATGATTTACAATTGGAGGGACAAATTCGAGTGCGAAGCACGAGATGCTTCATGAGAATGTGTTCGTTAAAGCCGAATAAGCTTTAGCAAAAGAGAATGCACTATCACCAAATTACTGTTGTCGATGGTTTGAACATTAGTTTAAACAAAATGTGGGCACAAGTGTAGGGAATATACAAAGCGCGAGAACTAAAAGTTGCGCGTCCTAGGCGCGCTCAATATTTTTTTTTAAAAGTTTTAATCTGAAAATTCAACGATTTCAGGCTTGCTTGAAACTTTAAGTTGTTTATTTGATATATTTGATATTTGATGTATTTTATTAAAAAGTCGTCTTTTTGTATACAATCGTATGTGTTGAAAATTCAACTGTTTCGTAGAAAATTCAAATAATTTGTTAAAAAGCCATCTTTTTGGGTAAAGAATTATTTTTGCTTGTTGAAAGCTCAACCTATTAATTGAAACTTCAACTATCTTGTTGAAAATTCATCTTTCTTGATTGAAAATGATCTTTTTTATAAAAATTTATCTTTTCTGATTTTAAAGTCGACTTTTTCCTAAAACATTTGAGTTTTGTTATTAAAAGCTTTAATCTTTTGTTGAAAATTCATCATTCGTGTTGAAAGCGTTATCTTTGTTGGTTAAAAACTAACTTTTATGATGAAAATTTAAATGCTTTGGAAAAAGTTTGCCTGTTTGTCATGAAAATTAAAATATTTGAAATTTAATCTTTATTGCTTGAAAATTTGACCATTTTATCAAAAATGCAGTTTTGTATACAAAAAGTTCAAATATTTTATTTGAAATTTAACTAATTTGTTTAATTCATGATTTTTGGTTAATAAAACTATGTTGTCGAACATTTATATTAAAGACGTCTTCTCCTTGTTTAAAAAATTTATCTTTCTTGTTTGAAAAGAAGCTTTCTTTATTTAGCCGTCTTCCAAAAAAATTAAACTTTTTGTATTTAAAATTTTACTACTTGCTTACATCTTAAACTGTTTTTTTGGAAAACTTGTCAGTTTTATTTGAAAGTTTCTCTCATTGATTGTTTATACTACGGTTTGCTTGAAAATTATTATTTTTGTTTTGAAAATTCGTCTCTTTGTTTTCAAAATTCATCTATTTAAGTAGAAAATATCTTTTGGTTGAAAATCTAATTATTTTGTTCAAATTGTTATATATTTCGGCTTAAAATCGTTGGTACTTAATGTGTTCTGTATTGCATTTAAAATCTTATCTCCTTCAATTTTATTTTTAAAAAAATTATAGATGCAAATTCCGTCTGTATCCGACGGCTACGTTACTTACGGTGTAGGGGGAGGTTCAAAAGGCCAAAATTTGGTAAAATAGTTTATAGATAGCCTATAACTAGAAAAAAATTCCGTGAAATCCGATAAATGTGTAAAGTCATGATGTAACCTTTGTAAATGTATGATGTAACCTTGCGACTAATTCGTTCTATTTTCCCTTTGTCGATTCCTTCCGACACTGCAGCCATCTTTTTAATAGAGTACAATTGTGTCCCTATACACTTAGTTCTGACAGTAATTCTACACCTGGCACATCTTTGCGAACCAAATTAACATTAAAAAGTTGGACATTTGCAAACATGTTTAGCTCTGGTTGTCAAAATAAAAAAAAATGTCAAAACTGTCTGCTATTTGAATGTACATACTATGCGTCGTCAATTGGATTGGCTACAGTTGGCGCGCTTATTTAAAATGATATATGAAATATTCAAATCAATCTTTGCAACAAAAAATTAATTATTATAAACAATTCTTCGTTCACAAAAAAGACTTATAAAGTGAAAATTAAAATAATTATTTGATTTTACTCGTTTAAAAATAAATAATCGATTTTAAATTTAAAGGAACCTTTTTCGTCACAAATATAAATTATTTTACAATGTACAATTATTGTTTCTTGTAAAGAATTATAAAATAAAAAACAAAAAATAAAAAAATCATTTTAAATTAGACCGCAACCGGCAACCAATCCGGTAAATTTGAGCAAAAACATTAATTATTATTAATTAATTATTAATTAATTATTTTTAAAAAAATTTGTGTTATGTAGGTACAAATCCAGTTGCTTCGAACTATTTTTTCTGATAATTCATATACCGTACATTACTATATTATTGTTGCAACATATTGCAAATACATTCCCATTAATTTATATCAGATATTATCTGGTCCAGAATTTTACCTAGACTCTAAGAAAATAGTGAAAAAGTCGACTTTTTTCGATTTTTCGGAACTTGTAAGTCAATTAGGGAGGGAAAAAATATTTTAAAGGAATTCTCGCTATATAGGTATATATCGAAATGCTTTAAACTATGTTTATTAACAATTTAAATCTCTAAAAAAATGTTTGATGTTCAAATTTGAAGTGTTTCGTTTTTTGAGATTTTTAGCTATATCTACGATGAGTAGACAGAAGGAATATTTTTTTATGAAACTTTAGGTTAGATATAGATATTGCAGTGCATTTTTCATTGTTTGTCAATCAAAAATAACTCGAATAAATATAGTCTCAAATAATAATGTGCAGTAAATTTTAATGAATTGTCACATTAACATTTTATAATTAATAATTTTAAATATTTAAAAATAGTTATTCCTTAATATTATAGTTAATTTTCATTATTATTTTCAATAATTTTACATTAGTATTAAATAAGAACTTAAAAATACTGCACACATTTTTAAGAGACTCCAAAAGAAATAAAATTGTACTAAAAAAGGCCTAAGAAAATCAAAAAAATATTATGAGTATTGAGAAGATCCAAAAAAGAATTTATTCAGCACCATGGAGAATATAATTATTATTATTATTATTACACCATTAAGCCGTTTCCCTTTCGGGGTAGGCGTGACTCACTCGGTAGGGAGG
>JAAAKG020000017.1:2599520-2610387 GCA_010014905.2 Druon quercuslanigerum
ATCCACACCTTCTTCATCGAAAAGAGCTATTCTTAAACACTTGTCCATAAATAATATAAATAGCCATGAAGACATAACGCATCCTTGTCTAGCGCCTTGTAATAAGGACCTATATTTCTACTCGCGTTCAAATAAAAAATGTCTTCAAATTAAAGAAATACATTTTTTTATTTGACCTTTAGATTTCTTTAAATTAATGAACAGCTTTCGTTAATAAAGGAGAACAGGTTAGTTAAAAATGAATATACATTTTCTTTGAATACAATCTGTACGCGTGCCACACGTCTTTTCAAATTTGCTAGTGGATTCCAGGAGAGTGTGAAATCTCTCTAAAGAATCAATAAAGTAAAGTTGATTTAGATTTAGACTTTAAAATCCACTTTCAGGCAAGCAATTTTGAATATAAAAAATGTAGACGATTCCTAAATAACTAATTTAAAACTGGCGTTTCAAAATTGACTGCTTCACTCGGCGGTACTAATCGGATGTGAACCGTTGTACTAAATGAACTGTACTTATGTCACTTTTGAACAAATATAAATGTACTGCTACTGCTACTAAAGACATTTTTTATAACATTTGTGTCCCTTTGTATAAAACTATTCGTAAAATTTGACTAAATTTTTCATTATTTCGTGGTATCATAATTTTAGCATCGACTCTAATAACCAATTTCAGTTTTGAAAAAGGTATAATTTAACTTAAATTTCCCTTTTGATCGAGTTTGTTGACTTCGCAGGTGATTTATTTATCCTAAAATCATGTTAGAATCATAAAATTTAATACATAGTGTGAAGTGAATTATAGCTTAGATGGAGATCAATTTTTTCGCAAAATAAACTACAAATTAATTTTTAAATACTTTCAATTGTCATACTTAGTAATTTAACTAATGGTTTTACTTGTATAAAGAATTTTCATAAACAAATGCCCATGTTTGCAATTCTCTTATGATTAGACTCGATTGATTTTACAGAATCGACTAAAAGTATCTTGCCAGTGACTTTTCCCTGTCTTGTTTTTTAAATTATAAATAACTGTTAATTAATCAAGCGATTTATATTAACAAATGCACATTTTAATATTTCTTCTATGAATAGACGTGAACGGATTTCGAATTTTTTAATGATGATTTGTTTTGAATAATTATTCCCGTAGAAAACACATGTATACCTTTCTGAACAATCTTTAGGCTGAAAGTTTTTAAATGCTCGACATTTTTTCGACCCGCGTGACCTTAATGATTTGAATGCAGGCTTCATTCAATGTCTCAGATAAAAATTTATAACTTTGGATTTACAAAAATTTTGACATGGTGTTTACTGACAAAGTCCGAGAACATGATAAAGAACATTGCTTGTAAATTTTATAAAATACAGTTATATACAATACAATTAAATTTCTTATAAGATTATATACCTTTAAAATAAAAATTTGTAGCTTCTTTGAAAAGTTTCAAGTGGCCAAATCCGTTTAGTTACAAAAATGTTAAGGTGGTTATATAAAAAGGCCCCTCAATGTTCAAGGCTTTTCGTTTAATTACCAAAGTTAAACAGTGCTTGACTCGATTATATTCGGATGGATGCCGCCGTACTAGATATAACAAAATGTATCAGTTTTTAGGGTAATTTTTCTCTCCAACTGATATACTACCATTTAAACGAGAAAGTGATTGTTCTCCACTTCTGGCAATCACCTTTAATTTTTTTACCCATTTTATTTCTGATTGATTCCCTATAAAAATGAAGTTCTGACACTCGGAGCCAATTCGATGAGCATTCGAGGGAAATATCATCTCAGCAATAAACGCGTCTCGCTTTTTAGGAAGCGCGGCGAGCAAAGAAGAGTCGTCGTGTCATTTGAAAAGGGGAAGGGTGGAAGAGTGAGTTGGAAAAGTTGAGCCCTCTCAGCCACCCTCATCACCGACATCATCCTCTGCCCACCCCCACCTACTCTTTCTACCCTCGTCGGTCCCTTTTATATTTTCATAACTAATCTGCGCGGTGCGTACTATTTCGCTCTCCGCACATTTTATAACTTTATGGATTTTTCTATGGAGCTGTGTACCTCCCCACGCCTTCATCACCCAGCGGTAGACCCTCGTAAAGTCGTGAAACAAAACGACTCTATGGGTTCATATGTACTATGTGCAAAATGTCGCGCCTGATAGTCGTAACGTCATTCAAAATTCAATGCAGAAGTTCGTAGAAACGACCAAGCAATTCGATATGGGAGACTCGTGCTTCTATTATCTCTCGATACTTTTTTTCATATTACGGTGAACTCGAAAACGATTTCCGTTGCCGAGATCAATAAGCTTTAGAGCAAATACGAGAAAAGATTTTTACATTTTCATCAATGTAAGTTGTCGCGTTTTTATTTCCTAATTTTCAAGGAAAAAACATTGTATTGGTGGTTAACAAAAGGTTGACCATTTTAGACAATAATATTTTCAAAAACACAAAATTTTAAAACCGCCTAAAATATATTTTCTTTTAGGAGTAAGGGCATCTCAAGAGAGTAAGAAAATATACAAGTGAGTGGTTAAAGAACGTACATTTATATTTGTAATAGATGGAAAATATATAAACATATTCTGAAAAATTGCACATGAACAGTTATCATTATTAACTGATTTTTCACCGAAAAAACCGGGAGTTCACTAAAGTTGTAACTCAAATAAAGGTTGGTATCATTTAGAACTTGTGTTCCAATAGATACCTGTAGAGAGCCAAAAGGGTCCCTTCCGAGCTCACTTGAATAGAACATGGATGCGCATTCGCAAACCAACCGCTTGCAAAGTAGGCCTGGAAAGTTAGGAATAGATTTAGAGTTATCGACCGATGACTAGAGACAAAAAGTCTCTTGCATATGAATATGCCTTTATGTTTACAACTTTGATAGAACACCTGCAAATGATATTTATTAAGTCATTATATCTATTTTAATTGCGGTAATATTTTGTACTTTAATATCTTCAATAAGTTATGTCTATCAGAGTTAGATTCCATGTGTGTTTTAAAGTAAAAATTATATTATTAATTAAAAAAAATGTCAAGGTGGGCGAAGTGAAAAATAGGTTCTTCATGAATAGGCTTAATTACGATTCGGATTCTTTAGAACACAAACAGCAAGTTGGGTTCATCTTTGTTGTAGGTCCTTTGGAACTAAAAATGGGTTCAATTGGAAACCCCCCTTTTTTCTGTGTTGGAATCAAAATTCAAAATGAATATTTTGAATTTTATCGTGTTTTATCCTGAAATAATAGAGTACCGTGAACTCTGGCATACTCTGCAGTGATTTTTAAAATTCTGAAGACAAAGATATTTAACTTCACTCTCGATTTTTAACTTGTAATGTATTAACTAATGTAAAAAAACATATATACCGTATTTTCTTCGTTCATAGTTAACTTATTGTATCTTAACCAGTCAAAATATACTATCAAGTCCTTATTTATTTCTTCTTCCAATTTTTTGCTCTCCTTATTACTATAAACAAGAACAGTATCATCTGCAAACATAAATAATAATGTTCTTGTTTATAGTAATAAGGAAAGCAAAAAATTGGAATAAGAAATAAATAAGGACTTGATAGTATATTGTGACTGGTTAAAATACAATAAGTTAACTATAAACGAAAAAAGACATAACTCATTTTAAAAACACAAAATGTTATTATTTAGGAAACTGAAGAGTTAAAATGTTTAGGAGCCATAATTGATAATAAATTAACTTGGAAACAACATATTCTACATGTTATGAAAAAAATAATACCGCGTTCTGGTGTTTTTAGAAGATGTAAAAAGTTATGAAATGAAAAAAGTAAGAAAATTATTGACCATGCTTTTATAGAATCTCATAATAGGTATGTGGTTACAAACTGGGCTTCTGCCTCCGAACATCTGCTAGATAAAATACAAATATTTCAAATTAAAATACTTAAAACATTGTACAATTTTCCAAAAGAGATTCCGACCATAGAATTATACAAAACAAAGAAGCCTCCAAATATACATACTCTTCGGGATATTGAAAGAGCGAAAATGATATACAGAATGATAAATAATCTTATAAAGACTGATTATAAATTTGAAATGAGAAATAATGTACATAATTACACCACTAAATTTGCTGGCGAATCAAGGAAGTACTTCCGTTTTTAATAATCTACAGAAAGAGATTCGAGAAAGTCAGATGATTTGCGAATTTGTGCAAAATATAAAAGATTATCATGCTGAAAAACTGAAATAACTCATAGAATTATAAAACCGGTTTGTCCATGGAGAGGACAATTGTGCGATTTAGTGGATAAGGGAAGACTATTGAATTACAAAGATGAGATAAAAAATAAAATATATTGTATAATGTGTGTGTGTGTGTGCGTGTATGTGTGAAACTCTTTGAAATCTTTTATAATTCTTTAAAGTCTCTACAAAATAATTTTCAATCACTGAGCATGTTTTCAAATGCCTTCGAATCGCATAAAATTTTCCAAAATGGTTTGAAATCTTTTGAAATAACTTAAAATTTTTGAAATATTTCGGAAGCGTTGCATTTTTTTAATACTTTGCCAAACCCATATATCTTCTAAAATCTTTGAAATTTTAATATATGCTGTATGCTCGAAACCCAAATAATCAACACTTCTGCATCAAAGAATTAACATCAATGAATAATTCTTTTTATGAAATAAGTTTTATTCTTTCATCAAAGTAGATTATTCAAAATATGATTTTGCAAGAACAACGAAGCATTTCGCCAACATGATGATAACAATTTAATTTATAATAGTCTTGAAAATTGGAAGTTAGCAGCAAATTCCAATTTAAATTTTAAACGTAAATAAAAGGAGCAATTTAAAATCACTGAAAAACAAATCTAGTTTTCAGCAACCGAGAGTTGTTTTCAACAACCGCTTTTTTCGATAGACTCGCATCTTCAATCGCGTGCTAAGAGTGCGTATATAGTTTTTCCGTTGGGGGCAAAATAATTTTGAATACAAAACAAAAATTTTGTATAACAACTTATATTTTATATTTATTTGTTTTTGAGTTTATATAATAGGGTGGTTCACCAAAAACCTTATTTTGTTTTTCGGCAAACGTATCGCGACAGTTTTTTTCTCTGTGTAAGAAAATACTCTTCTAATTTTTACACAATCTTAACATTCTTTTTATAGATTACGAGCAATCAAATTTACGAAAATATTAGATTTTTCTAGTTAAAATTTTTTTAAACAATATATTTATTACTTTTAGAAAATAAATCTTATAGGCAACAATGGTACCTAATACAAAGGAAGAAACCGTAATATTGTGTCCGATTAAAAAAAAGTAATTGGCGCTGGTAAATTCATAAAAAATTACTTTTTGAGAACAGATAAATGTAGGAGCATAATTATTCCCCTCAACATTTTTTGTGACAATTAACGAAATTCTCGAACAAAAAAATAGTTGAGTCCTCCATAAAAAAGATGAATTTTCAAACAAGAAGGTAGACTTTCTGCCAAAAAAGACAAATTTTCAAAAAAAACTCTTACATTTTCAACCAAAGAAATTAATTTTGTACTAAAATGATGAATCCTTAACCTAAGAAATGAATTTTTAACAAATTAGTTTCATTTTTAGGCAAGTATTATAAATTTCAAACAAAATCGCTATGACAATATGCGTCATATATGCGTGATATACGTAGTATATGATTATTCTCCTAAACATTTTTTGGAACAATTAAAAAAATTATGTAACAAAGAAATAGTTTAATCCTGAAACAAAAAGATAAATTTTCCGCCAAAAGAAAAGAAAAATTTTCAAAAACATTGTTACATTTTCCACCAAAAAGATGAATTTTGATCTAAAATAATGAATCTTTAACCAAAGAAGTAAATTTTTTACAAGGTTGTTTAGCTTTGAACCAAGTTATGTAAATTTTTAACCAGGAAGATGAATTCTTATCGAAAAATATAACAGTTGATAACTAAACTAAAAAATATTGTTAATTTTAAATCAAGAAGATTTGAATTTATACATGAAGACGAATTTTAAACAAATTAAATGTTAAAATCTGAGGCAAAAAATTATTTTTATTTTTCATCAAACACTCGAAATTTTAATTAAAAAAAAAAAGAAGAAATTTTCACCGAATAAGACGAATTTTCAAACCAAAAAGACGAATTTTTAACAAAATTGTTGAATTCACAAACCGCAAAAGATTGTTTAGCTCAAAATAAAAAAACATTGTAGACAAATAATAATTTTAAGAAAAGAGCAAAATAATTTGCCCAGAATGCCTGTAGGAAAATTGTAAAATATTTTTAAAATTTTTTAATATTTTGAAAAAATATATACTTTTTTTTAATTTAAAGGATTTTATAACAAATTTGACGAATTTAATAGATATTCAAGTCACTTTGTAACTTGAACAAAAATTAAGAATATTTTGAAAATTTTCGGAAATCTTTGAAATTTTCTTTAATCTTTTAAAAATTCCTAAAATCTATAGGATTCTTGCCTAATCAACATACAAAAATATCAATTAATTCTTGAGAACAAAGGTGAGAGATATCAATTTTTGGGTTTCGATGAGAAATGAGACTTATCAATCTATGCTCCATCTCTTAAAATTAAAGTTATATCCTGGAACGAACTGAAAATGAGTGTATTTTGCATGTAAAAATAAATTTATAACTGGCGTTTTTGGTACTTGTCAACTTAAGATGCGTTTTTACGGAAATCAAGTTTTCCAAGTTCAAACTTCAAAATTGCGTGAACAAATTATGTTTCGTAATTTTTGTTCGTAATTTCTAAACCAGGTCGTCTTAAATTTTATAACTTTATTAAATTGTGCTCTGATGGGACTAAATCACGGAGATAATCTTAGAAAAAATTATTATTCAAAGAAAAAGTGAGTTTAACAAAATGCTAGGAAAACTCTTGAGCTTGAAACACTGTGATTTAGTAAGCTGATCATTATTTAATTTTTGTGCCAGAGCCCTGAAACATTTAAAAAAGTTCTAACACACTGTAAAAAAGTCTCAAAAAAGAAAATTTATAACATAAGAAATTAATGAAAAAGGAAAGGGTAATTGAAAACATAAAAATATTTCAATAATAGATTGCTAAAACTTTTTTCTAATATACTTCCAAAGACGTTGCACAAGAAGACATGATACTTGGCCTAGGGCTTTTGCTTGTATCCCAATTGAAAGATGGAAAAGGATTTTTGCCACAGATCAATAAAAATTAAGTTATTAGAAGTTTTGGATAAAACCTGAATTTTTTTTAATATCGTAAAATATTGATGTTGCTACTTTTTTCAAGTTAATATTTTTCGAAAAAAAAATAATTGTTAGATTTTTTGTTATGAAAAAATTTTTTAAAGTCCAGAAACGTTTTAAAGAATATAACTTACGATTAATTGCATAATAAATTGAATTAAAATTTAACTATATGAGTGATGTAAGATACTTTATTCGAAACCTACAAATGTTATGACAATAAGATATTAATAATAAAATAAAAATAATAAAATAAAATAATAAATAAAATAATAATAAATATTATGATAAATATTATGATAATGTCCTATAAAGTACATTTTTTTATGATGATCATGATCACTGACCGAACATTCTTCTGTTTTGTTTTCTCCATCTGTCAAATTCCTTGAAGAGCAGCTCATATAAATTTCGCATTATTTAGTGGCCATTTGTGGAACTAATTAAATGACTGCGTGTTGGCGTTTAGAGCTAATTAACTGCCGGTAACTGGACAAGTATCGCAAAGGGCTGTCTAATGCTCAAATTTCTAGTGGCGTAATAGCTGATAACATGGCGGTTTCAAATAAAAATATTTAAAATTATTGTTATACTTTGTAAATTAAATATTGTGCCGTTTAAAATTCATTCATTCATAAAAATTCATTAAAAATTCTAAACAACAGCCTGTAGTAGGCGTTCGAAGGTTCCTGATTCAAAACGTTTAACACTAGAACGCGTGGTTTTTTTTTGACGTTCGAAAAGGGGTTCGGTGTGAGTGGACTGAGGGTGTGTGGGTCATATTCTTTCCCCGCTTAAGCTGAACCCCGTTTCCAACGACAAAAGCACGCATCATAGTATTGGGAATTTTAAATAAGGGATATCGGAAAACTGGGAAAAGTTAGTTGATGTGCAATTGAGTAAGGCCTCGACCCTTATTTAAAATGCCCAGCATTAGAATGTATGTCTTTTGTGTTGAATAAAGTGTTCGGTGAACGTGATGGGAAGGGGATGTAGACCACATTCCTTAAATCTTTAAGGATATGTTTGAACTCATTTTTCCCTTTTTTAAGAAATAGCCTTTAAAAATAATTCATATGTTAGAAAATTCAATATATTTTTGAAATAAAAATCCGAACATTTATTTTTATAATTTTTCGTGATAAATATTAGTCTTAAGAAAAAAAATAAGGATAAAAAATATTAAATGAATATTCTTGGTTGACATTTTCGGAAGTACACCTCTTTTTCCATTAGTTCAAATTAGAGAGCCTTCTCCATTTATAGAAATAATACAACATATCTAACGTTGCAAGGAAAGTTCTCTTTTTTTCTTCAGGACTTCAAAATTATAATTTGGTTTCCTACGCGAAAAAAATTACTCAATAATTTTTTAAAATAAGTTTCTAAGACATCAATGATGATTCAGATTCATTATTTCTTTCCTTTCATATGGAAAGTAGGGAATCACAAGTAACTTTTCTCTATTAATAGAAAGGAGGGCAGAAGAGGACGTGATGCTCGATGGTCAACAGCGCGTGTGGAAAAAGGAAGGGTGGAAAAGCGAAAGAAGGTTCTCTGCCCCCAGTGATGAAGGAGATGTGAAAAAATCTTGTCCGCTAATTTTACTTCCGTGATTTACCTCAATTTTCAGCTTCCATATGCGGTCTTATCGTCTTGCAATTTGGGAAAATTATTCAAAATGGAAGAAAAATTTCCTGCTTTTCCATGACTAACGAATCGATTTTAGTTACAGAATATTTTTTATTGGAGGGATTCGCCATTGCCACTTGTTTTTCATATCAGAAATGCGCGTGAATCATGAGGCAGATGCCTAGGTACTTGGGGGGAGACAAGAACCCCGCGAGCGGAAGTGAAGTTTTCTTTTCCGTGTAAAGCGAATCGCATTGTGCCGGTGGTTGAAATCACGTTACCCATTCAATCGTAAAATACCCTTCTGGGACAACAAATCTGCTTTCAATTGGTTTGAAAGACAAATCAGTATTAGAGACATTTTCATATTATATTTCCGGCTCTACTGACATTAAAATGAAATCTTAATTAGTAAATGATATATTATAATAAGGTAGATTTCTACTAAAAATATATATAATTAAATATTTATAACATTATCTTGCTTCTAAAAAAGGAAAGGGAATAGAAACCCTTATCGAAGCCCTATTGAGGCCAGTGTTTTTAGTGATATCAGCATATTTATAATTTACCAATATGATGGTATCTCAGAAAAAGCATCTACAGTGCAAAAGTTGGCCAAGTACAATTAAATAAAGTTGAGAAATTAAAGTTGCCTAATTAAAATAACAAAATAATAATAACATTAATTAATTACAAATATTAGGAAATAATTTTTTTAAATATTATTTTTCAATTTAAATTTGATAACAGCTTGTCGGGATTGAATGTCTTAGTGCGCTCTAAATATCACTTAGATTTATTTTAAACATCACGTTCTTTCGTTAATAAGTTGCGCGATGATATCATAGTTTATTGAAATTATTGAATTTTAAATAAATTCCATTTCTCTAAATTGTTATAATTTAAACGCTTTGTTTATAATTGATTCGTCCAAATTTGCTTATAAAATTTAAAACACGAATCCGACCAAAACTTTCCTTGCATTTCGTTATTGCTAAAAAAATTATTATATTATTTTTGTATTTTGAGATTGGAAAATAATCAATTTTTTCAAGAATAATGTGATGCATATAAACATGAAAAAAATGCAATCATTAAAAATAGATTTCCATACTATCTCACTTTTCGGCTCATTAAAAACATAAATATCAATAGAAAAAAGAGGGAGAAAAAGAGGAAAGAGTAAACCAAAAAAACCAACCTCTCACTAGTTCTCTTTCTCCGTCCTTTTTATACTACTTGGGGACCAACATGTTTCGAGGCCAATTTAGACCTCCTCATCAGGGAAAAATTTATAGGATAAACTAAGGTATAAAATAAAATAAAAAGATGATGTAACCTAAAAATAAATGATTTCAAACTATATTCACTGAAAAATGATTAATTCTAATAAAGTCTATATGTTTATTGAGAAAAGATTGTTCAAAAAAATGGTTCATTTTTTCCATTAAAAAATTAACAGTAAACTATTTATATCTAATTAATGATTCTTATCCGAAATTAATTTAATGATTGAACGTAAATTATTTTGTTTAACAGGCAGAAATGAAACGGAGCGAAAGCTTCGTTCGGGTCTCTGATTTGAATGTTAAAATACCATACAAAAATTTATTTTGAGGCCCGTAATCAATTTATTATTATTATATTAAATTTTGTCACAGGTTTAGGATGGTTACTGCCCAACATGTTTAAGGCATTTCGGTTAGAGTTGGATTTAAAAAAAAATATTATTGGAGTAGTTTGCACGGGGCTGTGCCAGTATATATCATCAGTCACGGACGCATTTTTACAATGCAATCAAGTGATCTGATGAGTGCAGAGTGCCCCCAGCATATTGGACAAAGTCTGGGGTTTTACCCCATCAATGACAGACTGGCTTGCAGTCAAGTGCACGATGGGGGGACCTACAGCTTAAGGTGGGTTCCGAACCACCAGAACCTCGGTAAAGGTACAT
>JAAAKG020000017.1:2610487-2639777 GCA_010014905.2 Druon quercuslanigerum
TAAAGGTACATAGAAAAATTTCCAGAGGTACCGGCTCAGGGATCGAACCCCGGACCTCTGAGGTAAAGTCCGAGCGTATAACCAACTGAGCCACCGAGGCTCTTTATTATTATTGTTATTATTATTGTTATTTTATTATACTAAGCCAGCTTTGATTTCATAAATTAATTTAATTTACTTGTCCAATTTTTTCCTTCGTAGATTTTTTGGTGGGATTTAGCAACTTTTTGGAACAAACACACACCTACAGAAATATTAGGAAAATAATCCTAATAATAAATTTAAATATTTAAATAATATTGTTACTTGGAATTCAAAAATTTGAGTTAGAGTTAATGTTAGTTTTGGAAAAGTATTTGCACCGAATTTTCGATATGCGAAACGCCAGAATTTTTGTGATACGAGTGGACACTGACATTAATAAATTAAAATCTTTAGGATGAAATCCATACGATTTTACAAGCTGATGGTATATCATACATTCTTGCAACATAATATTATAAAAAGTACGTCGATCGGGACTAAAGAATTTACTATAGACGTGAGAACAATGAAAAAACAAGCCTGTTTATTTAAAAATTTTTATTAATAGGGTTGCTAGGTTAACAAGCTCGATTCTTCTTTCATAAATTTCTATCCAATAGGACTACTTTGAGCTCATTTTTAATAGATAAATAATGAACAAAAAAATGTTCTATTTTCAATGTAACAAAAGAATTATTGATTGAAATTTGAAGGATCCTTCCATGCTAAAAATATCATTAAAGTAGACATTTTTCTTTGTGTTATTATTATATGTAGTTACTAAATTGTGTAGATTTGGAGTTCTGAATTTTTTGATCTTGAAAAGTTTCAATTTTCTTTCAATATTTTTGATACATCTAGTTAGTAATGATAATTTGATGAAAATATTAAAAAGCATTTAATTAGAATTGCTTTAGCTCTGAATAAGTAGTTTATATTTTAGATTCTTTAATTTCCAGTTGCAGACCGGACCATTTAAAGTGCATATTTTATTCATTTTATCTTCGCAATTGATATATAAATTAAGGAATTTTTTAGACTATGAGATAAAACATGAACTGTTTAAAATAAAAGGTTTTTATTTGGAATACTTAACTCAATCTTAAAGTTTTTCAATTTAAAATTGTTGAATATATTTTCTTTGTGGAAACTTTAACTGTTCTATATATATTTGATCTATTTTAATTATGACATTCGTAAATTTTAAATGTTTCCGTATTGAAAAGCAGGCATTACATTATACAATTTGAATTTCTACAGTTCAAATTTACCTTCCCGCTGCTAATAGAATTATTATAGCATATGTAATCAAATATTGGAAAATCATAAGATTTCGAAAATTATTTAATTTATCCAGTAGAATATTGATTAGGGACTTTGCTTTGCACATCACGTACAGTCTATCAATATCTTATAAATTTATCCTTTCTTGCATAACTATAATTTCAGAATTTGAATAATAAATGCTATCTGCCGAAGCAGCATGACACTTGTTAATAACTGAACTGATAAACGTTTCGGCTGTGTAGTACTGTGTTATTTTTGAACAATGTCCTCTATTGTGAACATTTTCGGTCTTAATCATGAAATTCTACATACAAATTGAAAGAATAATTTGAGCGTAAAATATATCTGTAATATTTTAAAATTTAGTTATATCAAATTTATTTTTTGGAAATTTTCAGAGTATGTGAGCATCAGAATTCATTAGGATCATAGAGGTGCTCTTCGAGTTTAATACGTATCCTACATATCTAAAAAAATGTTAGTTCAAGTTTATGGAAAGTTCATAACAATTCTCTGGATAGCTCGAAGTTAGCCTTCAATATGAAGCAGAATGCGCGTTCTGTTTCCTCGTTTAAATTTAAATTTAAGATTGTGATTAATAAGTTTTTTGATATAAATCAATTATTATGTGTTGTTGTTAAAGTTTTTGTATAGCCATGACCTCGGTAACGTGTACATGGCGTTGGCCCACAATGAATTGGTTTATTTTTGAAAAATACTAAACCGATACCATGGGTAAGAACTCAATTTTTCACAATGTTTTATAATATCATTTGATAATTTAAAGAAAATAAATTCTAAAATTTATTTCCCAAATTTCTATCGAAAAATTATTTTAATTCTCTGATTTTAAGATTTCTAAACTGATGAGGTCCGACGTCGACGGACGAAACTAGTTTTTATCCAATAAAAACGCTACGACCAGTAGACAATAAACAATTACCATCTTTTTATAAATCAATTATTGATAATCTCCTTCCTTTTAAACATTGACTTCTTCTTTTATAAATCTAAGGATTTATATTTTAACACTCTAATTAATTTTTTCTTGATGAGGAAAACATTTGACTCTTGAAACGTCAAAAAGAAAATTGAATGAAGGATCTTCTCAACATCATCATGGTCTTTTATTTGGTCTGTAGTATGTCACATTTTACATTTAACTCTATTTTTAATTAATTATGTACTTACACGCATAACATCGCTATTTTCCATCTATTTATAACAATTCTCTGAAAATATTCTAAACTCTCATTAAATTTCCATAAATAGGTCCAATTCTACCAAGTTTATTATATAAATTTATCTTTAGATTTATTACCTAACCTTCATGATGGATTTAACTCATAATCAAAGTTGCGTTAAATAGGAGCTGAATTTGTTCTCTAAAATTACGCAAAAGATTAGTTTAGCTTCGCAGATTCCTTTCTCAATTGTGTATTCTAAATATTTTTGTATCACAATCAACGACATTGCTGATTGTTTAGGTTAGAAAATAGCCGCTGGTTGAAAAATAATATATTCGCTAACAGTTTCTCTCGGGGCAATGCACTCATGTCTCAGTTTCAGGTTAAATCACTTTTCGTGAAATAATCTAACGAGCCAAGAAATCATACCTTTTGTGAAGAATCACCCTGGAAAGAACAATATTAAAAAGACTGACCTTCTCCTGTTTAATTATTCAACTATTTTATATCGCAATACTGACAGTTCAAGCATGGACTAGCATTGTAAGGATTCATTAATGTAGAGTGACAGATACTTAAAAAGATAATGGATAATAATATCAGGATTTAGTTAATTGATTCTGAAGAAGCATTCAAAATTGCAAAATGAATGACATGGCAATTGGTGTTCTGGACACTGAAAACAGAATTACGCTCGGCGCCAGAAATAATTTTCATGCGAGAGAGTTATATAGGTAATGATGAAAAACAGGCAGTATGGTGGTTATGCGGTGCTCTAGCTGGGCCAGCCCCGCTAGATATAAAATCCGCGATTTTAAAGCATTTTAGTATCGATCTACCTTTTTAGCACTAGTCGCGGGGCTTTCTATTGGTGCTGGGGTTGTACCAGAATCAAGTGGTGGGGGTGGATTTCGTCCCGGCCGTGGTGTCGGCGGGTTGAGGGGAGGTGCGTAGTTACACGAGATGTATAAGTGCGTAAATGCATAATAAAATTCGTATTCCCTGCCGAGAGACGGAGAGGGATGGCAATGGTAATTCTGCTTCCCCTGATTTTACTGAAGGAGCAAAAAACATACATACCTGACCTTTCACCCTTGCAAATTCATCGCTGATACTGATTGTCTTCGTTATTTTCCACTTAAATTTCGGCTTTTTGTACATTTAATAGAAATGAAACTGATTTTCACCGGCTGATGAAGGATGGTTTCTTTTTTTATTTCACTAACTTAGGTACTACTTTCTCGCTGTATGCGAACCATATGCCACATCTAGTTTGTCACTTTTTTGTCTAATATTGGTAATTTAGTAATTCATTTTCGATTTACAAAATCTGCTTTACATTTAATAAAGCTGACAACAGCACCAAAATCAGGATAGGCTAATTTTTATATATTCTGGAAACTGAATTCGTGCATGGTTTTGGCTATGGATTTAAACACAAATCCAGGGACGATTTCTGTTCGATTTTAAGGTTAAAGAACGCAACATGATGAAACTAACGCGCTGAATACGGCCTTCTGTTTCTAATCACGCTTGACCGTGGCAAATCAGTTCTAGGGCGCACAAATTCAGTCTACTGAGATCCAGGTACCAGAGTCGATAGAGGTAAGTGTGATAATATATTATACATAGTTGTAATTTGACTAATGATGTACATTACAAATGTTTGCGAAGATTTTCGCTTTAAATTTCCCGTCATTACAGGAAAACAAAACACTAAAATATCAATTTTGCAAGATTTACTTTTGTAAATGTTAATGAAACATCCACTGATTCTTATCGTGTATCTTGCTTTCCATTTTTTGTCATTTTCAAAAACTAAACAAAAAACTGAAATTTAAATTTTTAATGAAGGTTAAGTGATATTAAAAAAATTAGTATTTTGAAATTGCATGCTTCTTAAATTAATTTAAAACTGTGGAAAAATTGTCATATTTCACATGGAAAAAGAAAAACAGCCAAAAATTATCACACTTAGATTCACTCTGATTTCTGTCATCCTGTCATGATTTATCATTAAAGAAATAAGAGTGTAAAATTTTAGAGAGAAAAGAACAACTGGTATTCAAGAAAATTTATCTTTCTTTATTCCTAAAAAAATTCCACGAGAGCTGTTTTATGTAGGAAAAATTCATAAGACTATAATGATACAATTATACGAATTGTAGTTTTCTAACAGAAATTCAGTTTAACTAGAACAAATAATTTATTGATAAAATATCTAACGAATCTCAAGGTTTATTTAGAAATCATTGTGAAATATAATCTTTATCACACTAAGCCCGTTATCACACATATCCCTGTCAACCCTAATTATTTATTATGCTTCTTTAAATCAGCTTTTTTTCCTAAAATGGTACAGCCCTAATAATTATTTCTAATCCTGAAAAAAGATAAATGTATTTTTATATTTTAAACATGTAAATGTCGCACAGAGCAAATACATTTTTTTAAGGAATAAAAATTGTCTGTGATTTTTTACAATAAGTAATGATAACCATTCATTTAGATAAATAGATAAATTATATTTGCACTTCTATAAAGTTGATATGGAATTTTCCTAAAACATAATTTTAATCTTTTATGGAATTACTAACAAAAAACCTGGAAATTTTTTAGAGTGGGACTTTGTCTTCGAATTCTTTTTTTTAAATGGGAGAAATTTTTCAGAGATCGAAAAATCTACTAAATGCCGCAAGCCACGATTAAAACATAATGATAAATAACTCTAAATTTTAGAAAATAACAAAATTAAAGGCACCTGAATCGGGCCACAAATGATATTGTATACAGTTCTTAACAAAAAGAGACCGAAAATTGTAACGAAAAATCCAAGTATTTATTCTAAAATGATTGCAACACTTTAAAAAATGTAGAAAAATATATATGGCGGCTAATTGAAAACATAAAATATCATTCATTTCTACCATTTTTAACCAAATATTTGTTTGTTTTGCGAAAAACAAAATGTTTTAGAAACTATCTTATAATTCACACAATCCTAAACCTTAGACGAAATTTGAAATGGCGGCTAATCAAAGCGTCGAAAAAGCCTATGAATACAATTTTTAATCAAATCTTCGTAAACGTTTTAAGAACAAAAAATTTGTCTTTAGATGATACAAGAATTTTCTAAAAATCTAAACTGGCACTCTCAAGTAATAACTTAATTTCAAACATCAAATTTCTATATTTTTATATTACGAGTTTTCTTTGCATCATTTAAAAAAAATCTTAACAAATAAGATAAATCAAGTAAATTAAAATATAATTTGTTGCCAATTTGGATTTTTCCAAAATTTTAGATTGGTGCAATGGTTATAAGCTTTCTGAAACGAAACGTTTTGTTTTAGAAAATGTTAAAAATATTTCGATAAAAATGGTTAAAATCAGCCGCTCATATGCGAAGAAAAGAAGTTTGACTATATCAGTTTCCAGGCCTTATATTTTTATGAACGATGATCGTGGTATATGTTATCATTTAGCAACCGCGACTAATTATTGCATTTAGATAAGGACTATTTGCAATTAGATACTCTTGATTTTCTAACATGCCGAAATATTTTCTTTCTTTAAGATTTTAAATTTGAGGTTCTTGCGCTCGTTTGAGAATAAATTAAATTGGGTCCGTACTCGTCAGAAAAATTAGGATCTGTATGTGTTCTTTTGATTTTAATGGAACTTTGAAAAATGATAGCACTTCATATATGAGAGAAAGTTATAAATAAAGGGATTTTTGGAATTTTCAAAATTACGGGAACTACGTCCTATTGAATTTTTTGAATTATTTATATTTTCGCACCCGATTTCATACGCAAAAGTGTGTGGAAAAAATAGTTCATCTGTGATAATAATTTTTATAAACAAATTCAATTAACAAACACTGAACATAAAGGATTGTTTATTTGTAAAGAATATTTCGGCATTACAATGACTTGCTTTTTTGAAAAAGTAATACGTGATTATATATAAATTTCTCTGAATATTATTTGTGTGGATAGTCATAGTCAATATGAAACATAATTGGCAGGAATAACAGTGAGATTATGTAAATGTCAACGGAAACAAATTGATTGTATCATTTTTTCATAAGTTTAGGAAATAAATATCAACACTGAGATCTAGTTTATAAAATTAACAAATAATATCGGAAAAGATATTATTATGATCAAGTATTACTTTGTCGATAAAAGGAAGTATTTTTTTTTAATTTACGCACCTCTGCGCATGAAATCTAGGTCATAATAAACATAGAACAAATTTTTCTAAAAAAATACAACAAAAGTTGTAATGCACAGTTTCGCTGAAATGACGATATCTTCGGATCTACCGGAATTCTCATGAATTTTGTTCTAATGAGGGGTCAATCCAACAGAAATCTTTATATCTTATTTGGAAAAAAAAATTAAAATCTGAGACTTTTGCGATAAATGGAGTACTTGAAATATTCTTGAAATATGTAGTCATCTCTAATGCCCTAACATTTCATCAAAATGCAATTATCGGTTTCAGAAATATTGATTTATAAAAAAGAAATAACACTAAAATTCAATATAGCGTTACTCTTATGAAGTACTATAATTGCACCAAGCTTTTTTCAAATCGAAGGACCATTTGCAGTACCTGATATTCCTAACGCTCACTAGCGCTATTATTAAATAAAAAAAATAGAGGATAAATGTGAGTGTGTGCAATGAACTAACATTAAACATACAAATGGTACTATGTAAATAAGGACAATCATAAGACACAGCACTCGCAAACGTTACGTAAGGAGACATGATATTCGAAGAGTCCCTAAGGATGTTTTTTCTCTGTAATGAAAGTTCCCGGGAATAATTATACTATTTGAATAAGCAACTGGCATATTGCATATTACATTCATTTTACTTGTGGAGAACGAGTATTCAAAATAAGTTTCCCCAGCCATTAGCATGATCCTGTAGAACTGTGGCAGAAGAGTAAATATAGGAATCCTGCCAGACACGTATCCGAATCCACCTCTAGTAATTCTCAAGTACTGAAAGGGATGCGAGCACGTAGTGAAACATTTTTTTATCTCTCTCAAAAGAGAGCGCGAGATGCAAGCACGACAGAGGGTAAAAGGGCAGAGTGAGGGTGGAAAACTAGAGGGATACAAGGGAAGGGAAAAAGATCGCGAAAGGGGACGAGGAGAAGGCACTGAAGGTAGCTACCCTTGTTTCATTCCGCTTTTTAATAAGGACCTCGTTTGGTACTCTAGGCTTTAAATAGATCAATACCTACGTACTTCATCCCTGGCAACCAGTCCAAAGCCCTTTCCCTTTTTACCCTGCGGTGATGTTTTATCTCTCTTTATACTCTTTTTCTCTTTCTCCCTTTTTGTTTCTCTTTTCATCCCTCTTTCCTTCCTTTACAACATCCACCCTCTCTTTCTCGGCCTATCCTCAGCCAAAGCAGCGTTTCTCAAATTGCGTACATCTCCAATCCCATTGCATCAACGATTATCTCCTCAATTAAAAATGTCTCATCAATGTTCTTCGTCTTGGAATCAAGTATGCTATTTTATCAGGAAATATTATTGTTGCCAGCGAAATCTTATACCAAACATCCGATATGTAAATATCTGACAATTCAAGTGGAAATTCTGATATACATATCCGAATAATTGTGTCTTTGTAAAATTTGGAAAAACTTCGATTGGTCGGTGTTAGTTGGAATTGAGACTCAAGATTTTTAAAAATTAAATTTAGGTATTTGTTTCTTAGTACAGAATTTAAATTGATAATTTATTATGTTAAGTATGAGGGAAGGTTCTAAAGGAGCAGATATGGTACGTCATTTTTGAAAAGGTGATAATTAAAGAAATAAAGAAAAGTACAATCGTGTGGTAAAAGATAAAATATGTATTTCTACTTATTTATTCATTATTAATAGTTATGTTTAATCATCTCCAAGTGTACCAAGCTAATACATTCTGTTAACAGCAAATAAATTTTGTTCTGGCGAAAAGCTGATAACTGATGTCATGCTCATGTTTTAAGAATGATTCAAAAATTTTCAAAACTCTTTAGATTAAAAAAAAAAATGTTATGTCACTCTTAAAACTAGCAACAACTCATGCGATTAATGCGCCAGTAATTGTATGGCGGTATGAATTTAAATTTTATAAATAGATTGTAAAAATAAGTGTTTCAAATCTTAAAATAATTATGCAAATCGAGGTGCTAATTTATATCCATAGTATAATTACACTTTTTGATATTTAATTAATTCCCTATATTGACTCCAAAGTCATTTCACTCATGAAAGTATTAAAATATTTTAAATTTACTGCATCGATAATTTATTTTTTCCCTAATAATAAAAATTACACACTATTTTCAGAATTAAAACATTTAGAATGTTGTGAATGTGCCAACCGTAAATCCATTCAGATTATAGACAAAATTAAATCATGTTTAATTGATAATAACGATGAAGTTCTTTGTGATGAATTTTACATCTTCGAAATTCTGCAAAAATGGAGTTAATAATTTGAAACAAAATAGAATGAAGATAATACACATATAAATATATCGGACTGAAAATGCTTAAATCTATTACCATTAAAATTTATTATATAAAGTATTAGTGGAGTCTTGAACCCTCTGAGTTTCAAATTGAAAACACAAAATCATTTCAAATATTCGAAAAGTTGTATGACTTTCCCCTTTTGAAATCTTTTAAAATTCTAAATTTTGACATTTTGAATCTAGAATTATTTGATAATTAACAAGTTAGAATTAAAAGCAATCGAGACGGTATAATACAATAGAAAAAAGTACTTTATTTTATTTCTAAATCTTTAAATTTTGTTCGGTTTAAAAGTAATTATATTAGAACGCTAAAATATGAACTTTCTGTAATATTTTTTATATAATAATTTTCTCTAATCACGGAAAAATTATAGTAAATACATTAAAGGAAAATCAATAGAGGCCTTTATTGCATTGCCTATAAAAATTTTTTATTAGGGCAATTCGAATTCTTGCAAAAAATTATTTTAAAACAAGTTAATAAACATTATAATTTCTCGAAACTCTCATTTCAAAACTTAGGTTACAGTATTTCATGGTGAGTAATGGGTCGATTAAGTACTATTTTCTGTCGAGTAAAAGGTGAAAAAGTACCATCATTTTACGATAATTTCAGAATACTCAAATTTGAATGGCTGTTATTCTCTGAAAATGAATTACAAAATGATCATGAAATGATCATTTTCTTAAAGAAATTATTTTCTTGTCCTGTAAATGGAAAAGGCTTTTCAATTATTGGCGGAACGAACCTCACAATAGGAGCAAGTGTGACACAAAGGCTTAGTTGGAGGAGTAGCACTCGGGCAGACTAGGTCTCCTGCTGTGAGTGCGGGTGCTTCGATAATTAAAGAGTCATTTTTATTTTCCGTAGAAGAAAACATTATTTTAAAAATATTTTAGCACAAATTTTTGCTTATTTACACTGCAGACACCATTTTTAGGAAGCCAAAAATGTGTAATTTGCTTCAAGAATTAACTCTTTACATTTTTTAGATTCCGAGATACCACTTCACAACTCTTCTGTTATTTAGATTAATAAAAAATTATTATTTCGAACTTTTAAATTTCATCATTTTTTTACAGAAAGGTTTAACTCAATTGATACATTTTGTGCAGATTTTTACATTCTCATTACATTCTCATTACATTATATTCTCTCGTTAAAATTTTGGGACCAAATAAAGTGCGAAGCACGAGATACGTAATGACACAATGTGTTCGTTAAAACCGAAGAAGCTTTAACAAAAGAGAATTCACAATGAGCAAATTACAGTTTTTGATACTTTGACCTATAAATTTTAAGGATGTATGCACACATGTCGGAAAATACAAAGACCGTGTGTGTAGCGCACGGCAAATACATCATCGAGAGCGAAGCGCGAGAACCAACCGTTGCGCGCTCTAGGCGTGGTCAACCTGCAACCCGCGCGTGATGAGATTGTGCCCGCGCAGCGGAAAGATTTTTTTTGATAAATTTGGAGGGGCTTACAGCCATACGAAAGTTGAAAATTCTGAAATCATCATAAGATCAATCGTACTTTTTCACCTTTCACTCGCTAGGAAATGATCGCAAGTCGACTAAAAATGTCAAAACTCTTTATCAGCATAGGCAAAACCTTCATCTGCAATTTTTTATTCAACTGAGTTTTTCCATATAACCTGTACAGAGGTTAAAAGCCCGTGAGGGCTAAAATTAGAAAGTTATTGTCGATACGGATTTATCCGTTTCCAATAATTTAGATACATATGAGGCATTTCATTTTATCAACCGATTGTGCTACTAATTTCATGGAATAATTTTGTCGTGTCCAAGAACATTGGCAATCTTTATTAAAATCTAGCACAAATATCATCGAGCACTAAATACATCATTCTTACCCCAAACACATAAAAATTTTGAGATATAACTTTCAAATATACATCACTGAAAATTCCAGGATAAAAAATTAAACGCCTTCTTTTTATCTTGAATACACATTTGAAATAAAACAAATTTAAACTAAGAATTTAAAATAATTGACAAAAGCACAGTAAGCAGTCTGTAAAATAATTGTGAATACTCAAAATTATACACTTTCGTCGATTTGCAAGCTAAAAAAGGGAGACATTTTTATTCTTAGGGTTATAGCAATTTAACATTTCTTACTGCTTAGCATTTAAAACTAAAAATTAATTAATCCATAAAATTAAAAGTGGACTGTTTTTTAAATTCTGTAGGATTAAAAATTTTAAAAGTTTGGAATTTGAAGTGGTGAAAATGATAAGATATCAAATTCACAATTTGAAATTTACAGCTTTCCAATCGTGACAAAAAAAAATTTCATTTCTTTTTCTGAAATTAATAATTTTATATTTCAAACTATGAAAAATTGGTAGATTCTATATTAAACTTTCAAAAATAGAAATATTCAAGGGGGAATATTTTTCAATTACATTAGGTAACTTTAAAATTGAAAACTTTAATTGCGAATCTAAAAAACAGATTTAATACAGATATAATTACTTTAAATTTATGGAAAGTAGATTCCAATGCAGCTTTTGATAGGGAAAGCTAGAGTAACGATGTTTTTGGTACTTTTATTCAATAAGATCCATTAAATTTTGTTAATTCTTCGATATTTTAACCTGTTGCTAATTATTACCATTTTTATTTGTTTAAAGATTTAGCATTTAATAATATCGCACATAATGGTATTTTCAGAATACTGTGACCTAATTAATAAATGTAAACAACTTTTTCTAACAGTATTTCTTATTTTTAATATTCTGCTTTTTTCCTTGAGCACTTATTTAAAAATATTTAGAAATAGGAGTTCACATTTATTAATTAGGACCTAACATTCAACAAATAACATTAGTTAATAATATTATAATATATAAGCAAAAGTTTAAACAACAAAAATTGTTTAAACAATAAAAGGTGATTTGGACAAAGTAAGATTTAGGGTAAACTTTTAAACTTATTAAAAAACTAGCAAGAAAGTACGACTTCCTAGATTTCTCCGTTAAAAAGTTATATTCGCACTAAAAACAAAGTTACAAACACTAATTTTTATGCACTACCATACGAAACATGTTACAAGATAAATAATTGTTTATAAAATCATTGAAAACTGATAGCAGAAGAATCAATGTACGGTGTGTAGTCCAAAAATCACAAAGTGATGCAAACATGTGTGGAACGTTCTATTAAATGGATTTCATTAAAAATTGGAAACAAGAGCCCTCGAATACATCAAAATAACGTGTTCTTGACTTTTTTAAATACATATATTTCATCCAATTTTCAGTCATGCAATAATGGAATTTATTTTAGTTTTTAACATTACTATTAGAATTGCTCCATGATATGCAATTTCAGTCTCAATATTAAAAAGGGCAAGGGACTTCTCAAATTTTTGATTTCTATGACAATGAATAATTATTCGGAACGAAATATTTCATAATGCCACTTCATTTATGTACGCTTATATGAAATAATAGTCACGAATAAAACTTCTAATAAATAGTGAATGTCTCATTTTTTAGAAGAGGCAGACTTCAATTTATTGTACAAGTTTCTAGTCCTTGAAGACATGTTTATACATATGTTGAGTCACATATTTATCAAGCCGAGTGGCTTATAACTCCGATATATATATATATTTATTCACGGATTTGTATTTGTATATTATACATGACGATCCCGAAAATGTTGGTTATTTTTACGTTGAAAACCACAGTTTCTGAATTTTTAAATTAAAAATAACTATTTAACATTTACAAATTCTAAAAAGGTTCGTCTTTTGAGGCTCAGACAGACATCGATGGCTTGGAGACAAATATAGACGAGTCCCAGCGGCTTTCTACCGATTTTGATGAAAGCTTTTGCATTGCGTTGCTAAATATGTCTAGTAAAAAGATAAACAAAATCTGTACGCTAACTTGAAAATACATTTTTTCAAAAACTTCGAAAAATTGATGAAAAACTTAAATAACTTGTATAAATGAAGTCCTAGATAAACGAAAATATTGTGTATATGTATATTACCGTTGCTAATGTTAAATTCAACCTGCTCTACTGATACCGAAACTCGACGTTTTAATAGAGACGCTATAAAAATTTATAATTATAATAATAATTAAATATAATAATAGTATTATATTATTACTATTGTATATAATATAATAAAAATTAAATTAAAATAATTTTGACCCTAGATGAAGGGCGAAAACACCCCTAAATCGTAGAAAACAGCCCCAAAACATGGTTTTTGACGATTTTTTAAAATGTGTGCATTGATAAAAAATGAATTTTTTTAGTAATCTTGTATATTAAATATGCATGAGAAATCATGTTAATCACTTCTCCTTTGTTAATCATATTTGCCGAAATGTCCAACCTGAAACTATAGGGTGAGTTGTGCCACGCGAATCATACGCTCCTTTCGTAGCTCATATCTCAAAATAGGAGCGTTTCTGTATAAAGATTTACAGCATTAAAATTATATAGAATTTTTCGTTCTACAACTTAATTTTAATGCATTTTCATACGACAGAAGCGTGAGATCCGCGCGGTGCACCCCACCCCCTACTCCTAGCATAGATATACCGTAAACTGTGGCCGACAATAGAAATGTGAATACCCTAATCTGTTATGTGTATTTTATGCACAAATTTTCTGATAAACTTCATTATGTACCGACCACTCTTTCAAAAGAATAGCTAAAACCCATTTTTTTCGGGTGCTTTCCACGATTTATGGGTTTTTTCACCCTTTATCCTAGGTCAAAATTATTTTTATTTACTTCTCATGCCTTATGCATCCCAAATTATAATAATTTTTTTCAAAGTTTATAAATGTTAAAAACTTTTGCTCCGCCAATTTGTATGTCTTTTTAACTTAAATTCAAAATCACCAGCCCCAATATACATAAACACTATTTTTTGTTTCTCTAGGACCTAATTTCTTCAAGTTTTTCAAGTTTTTAATCGATTTTTCACAATGTTTTAAAAAAATTAGATTCTCAAATCACCGAATAGGTTTTTTAAAATCTTTGTACTACATAAAAGATTTTCTTAAAGTCGGTGGAAAGCCACAGGGTTCTCAGCTTTTTATTTTCAACGCCTAACGTGACTCCTATAAAATTCAATCAGGTCGAACTCAAGTCGAAGCATGTTTACTCGGCAGGTTAGTACTTAGTACACGTTTAAATGACATAGTGAAGTAGAACCGACGATTCTGAATAAGAAAAGAATTTCAACGGAAAGCTGTTGAGGTCTGGAGTGTTGAAAATTATTATTTTTTAATACGTTAGATACATTTAACGAAAAATTTTTCGATTTTCATTGAATTTTGTAAATAAAACCACACGATAGTAGTATTCTAAATTTAAAATGATGATTGATGTGTATTTATCAATAGACAATCAATAATCTCGTGAATTATGCTGAAATATAGTCATTGGCCATAATATCTGAAAAGAAAATGACTAATATCTTTGCAAAAATTAATTCAAATTGGTTTTAATTTTTTGTAGACTATGCATATAATTGTTTGTCGCTTAGTCTTACGAATAATAAGTTTTCGGCTCCGGCCAATTATTATACGATTTAGTGACTTACTGAATATTTAATGATTTAGTAATATATATATACAACCTGATGTGGCCAACGAGGTGGCCAATGACTGTATTTCGACATATTTTATTGGCGAATTATACTATCATTGGCCTATGATAATCGTTATGTCGTCGTGGCCGATGATTCTGTTTTTCCACATTATTGTTAATTCCTTTATATGTAAATGATCTATTACTACTTTTAACACTGAACTTAGTGTATTAATTAAACTCTTTATTAAATTTATTATCACTCTATGCATTTTAGAATTTTGTTTGGCGTTTATGGTATTTTTTTACAAATTGATTACAAATTAGTTTCATGTGTTGATCACGCTCAAGTTACAAGATCTCGGTTTTTAAATGCGCCTGTTGTAAAAGAAAAAGAAAAAAGAAGATGACCGTAACATCGGAAAAGCATGAATCTGTGATTTTTTCGATTTGTCTTTTCTCTCTTTCGATCCATCACATGTAGTCTCGTGGCCTCTCTTTGCTTTTCCCCGGCCACCTTTCACTGAGTTAGTCGATCTCTCTTTCGCCCTTTTAGTCGCGTTGCGTTACCTCTGTCGACGATGGTGCGCGGTCCGTTTTTCTCGTTTTTCCTTTTTTTCCGCACTCTTTTCCACCTTTTATTCCTCCGGACTTGCACCCCTTTCTCTGTTTTTTCAACTTCACCGCTCTGCGTGAATGGGCGAAAATGTAGGTAGAAGCGTTTTCGCTTTCTATACGTACCAGCGAAAACGAGAGTCACGTACGTACATACGTACGTGTACGGTACCGAGAGTATGACGCGCTACGTAACGACACGTCGTTCGTCGCGCCTTTTAAAATGCACACCTTCAAGCACGTGCAAATTCCACGAGACCAACGCTTTATGGCCAAAGGCTTTTATAGTTTTTTCATTGAGTGTCACGAAGAATCGGAACACCCGTTTTCGCTTTCTCCTAACTTTAAAGCCATTTTTAAGATAATTTTTTGTATTATTATATATTCTTTTTATTTGCAAAAACATCAGGAATCGAACCATTTCAAGTGGAAGTATGATATAGGAAAACATGTATTTTTTCTCAACCAAGAAAGAAAATAGTATATCTTTACACAAATTATCATGCACTGTACCAGTTACAGGTCTTTTATTATGTATATGACTAGATATTTTGCAGATGCAGGAAATATAAAATTGCTAATTAAAAAAATTAATTGTC
This sequence comes from Druon quercuslanigerum, assembly GCA_010014905.2. NCBI lineage: Eukaryota > Metazoa > Arthropoda > Insecta > Hymenoptera > Cynipidae > Druon > Druon quercuslanigerum. The sequence continues at coordinate 2,626,348 of JAAAKG020000017.1, forward strand.
TTTATTTTATTATAAATCATATAACGTATAACAGATAGAGTTTGTATGATCATAAGTATATCAATATCTCAAATTTCATAAAAAATGCAGTTAGCGGTTTTGTGTTGTGTGCAGATCAATCGTAACAAAACTGCACGTGCCTTCGGTATAAAAAATCATCCGTAATTTTTGCAGACTAAATAAATTTTAGGTCACTATTATCACATTCGCAGCCCTAAATATTTCTTAAGTCGTAAACAAATTCTATGGATACTCTTCATCTTTTGACATATAAGGAATGTAATCTGCAAGCTAGGGCATGGAAGAGTTCATCTATAAATTACATTACACATTTTTGCTATTTTTGAATCTCTTTCCTCCCCCATATAACCAGCCTCCCGCCCATCGCCTATGTTACGTAATTTTTTCTAATATTTGCAATTTTTCAGACATTCAGCCATGTATTATTAAATCCATTTTAGTTACTTACAAAGAAAATTAAAATAATATAGGACATGAAACAGAAGGCCTATCCTTGCCTCGAAAAAGAAAACGTATAAAGAACTATGTCACCAATTAGATCGATATCCCTGAAAAATTAAATTTTTAACCCTTTTTTAAGGAAAAGAATTACTTAGAACTCTGAGGAAAATGCTCATCATAGCGTTGCTATGTAAATACATAAAAATGCAGATCTTTAACTAAAAATTATCCTGTTACCACGCTTATATCAGAAAATACTAGGTCTACTGAATTCATTTTTTGCATAAAGACGAGCATAAAGATGTGCTTCACGGGTCCAATTCGAGAATAAATACTGAGAAGCCTGAGGAAAATACTCATCACAGGGTTTTATGCAAACACATAAAAATGTAGGCATTGTGACTCAAAATTATGCTGTTAGCAAGCTTAAAGCAAAAAGTTGTAGTACTACAATGTAGTTGGAGTACTACGTTCTCCAACTGCATTCTTGGAATGAAGATTTCTTTTCCGTTTCCTATGAGAGGAAAAATAATTTAGGTCTTATCACCAAAAATTTCTTATAATTGACTCGACATCTGACTCAAACCAGCGTACGAGATTTAAAAAATTTCTTAGAAATCGAATAGATTTGTTTTTAAATTCCAAAATTCAACATTTAAAAAATTATTCACTAATTTAATTTAAAACCATTGTACGGGATTGGAAATTTTTTTAAAAAGCCGATATACTTGAACGTACTCACTTTAGCTCCGTCATTTATAGATTATGCTCATTATTTGTGACCAAGTTTAGCAAAAATCAACCTGATTTCTCCCGTGTCGAAGAATTTTGTAAGCGCGTTGTACTGTTTCTGTCTCGTCTGCCTTGAGTCGATACTGGCGTGCCAAAAAAAAGATTCATCAAAAAAAGATTTTTTCAAACTCAGAAGTTATTCGATTAAAAACACTTAAATTTATGTAGACCGTAAGGCATGGAGAAAGATCTATGATTTAAAATTCATTATTGTTTATTATCTTAAATATCTAATAGTGTACACTTAATTATCACTTGAGCATTTATGCAATTATTTATTGAAATTTCCTAAATCTTGCATTCCAAAATTGGCTGTACTGGCTTTAGTATAATACAAGATTTCCACGAAATTCTTCCACACGGGCTGTTTTCTTTCAATTTTTTTACCACAGTTATGGAATGTTAATGTTTAATTGAAGCCTATCACTTAAATAATATAGAGAAAATAGTTTAAATACAATTAAAACAGAAATTTAGGACATCTTCTGCTAAAATTGTTTGCAAATCATGACATTTATTTTTGGATGAAGGAGGTGCAGACGAAAATGTACGTTAAGAAAAAAATAAAAATTGATGATACAGAAGTTTGACCCTACCTAGGTCCGCCAAATTTCGGTGAGCCCAGGCAATCTAGAAGGGGCGGCTAGGTTCACCGAAATAAGGTGAGCGTAGAAGAAATATTTTCGTTTTCCTTAGACACTTAAAAGAAAATTAGATCTAGCTTTATCTATATCTATCTGTCTAATCTATATCTAATAATAAATAAATAAAATAAATAAATAATAATCTAAATCTATATCTATATATATCTAATCTATACTTTAATACTGAATATTGCTCAACATTTTCCGACAGCAAATAATTTTTTTAGTATCTATTATTAAAAATCGCAGCCTTAGAAAATTACCATTCTAACGTTAAAGTGATTTGGAGCATCTCTAAATATTTTGTTTTGAAATCTCTTAAAAATGTTTAAATTTTTTATACACCTAAAGAATGTGGAGCTTTAATTAATCTCAAGGTAAATTTATCTGAGAATTGTCTCATTGACTATCCTGAACGTTTAGATAATTTTATTTGACATTGGATGCAAAAAATCTATCTTCATAAATAATATTTAGATAACTACTATTGATAAAAGGTAAAATTTAATATCATAATTTAACAACTTGTTGTGATTCGTAAGAAGAACTCGTCAACCAACGTTTCGGGGAATATTGCGAATATCCAACAACGCTATAAATATCAATCAGCACGCATCAAAATAATTTCTGATGCTTGGATTTCAGCCATTTTCACATTCTCTATAACAATAGTAGATTTTGCAGGTTCCCTCAATTAGTTCGAAGCATCATTATTGAATTTAATCCAGCTTCGAGTGTGCTTAATCGGTATCCACATAATGTAATGTTAATGAGGCGAATTCTTATGACTAATCGTAATCACTTATTTTGCAATACCTGCAATACACAAAATTAGTTTTACTTTAAAATAATCCTTTTACAAATTATATAGGTACTTCATCACCTCTATTTATATCCCTAAATTTTAGAATACCTAAGAATAATTTTTTAAAACTTACATCGACTTTATTGCAAATGTCAGTTAAGACCACATTTTTAGAGATAAAAGCGCACCTGTTGACTCTGGAATTACATCTCGAAGCATATGATACGATGATAAGGTGCCAAATAAATCAAGCGCTATAAAAGTCCTTGCCATATTGCAAAGTGGAGTATACTATGCGCGAATTAAATTTGAAATAACACCACAGTAATTCGTTTTGAAGAATTACCATAATGTATATATATACATGTGGGTGTGTACGTTGTGTGTAAGACAAGACGTACCTAAAAAATTAAATTTTATAAATTATACAAGGATTCTTCAAAAAATGTTTTCTGTTACAAAATTTATTGCTCAATTAGAATAATATTCATTTTTTAATGTCTGGAATACCTTCTATCTTATAAGAAAACTGTCATCAATTACAGGAATTTTACGATTCCTTCCTTTACATTTCTTGTCGAATGGAATAAGAAAACAATATGTAAATGTCATTGTGTATATACTATTGGACGATCGAGGCGTTAGTAACGAGGTTCATGGAGCGATTTGAGCCTTTTTTTAGGTTTGAAGGGGAACTCCAATGGACTAGGGGATGGCCTCTTTTTTCATGGGTGTTCACCCGGGAAAGGGTGATTTGTCGACCTGACCCCGGGAACCGGAGGAGTGTCCTTGACCTATCGACGCCGACGCTCGACGCCGCGCGCCGGAAGTGCCTGTATCCCTTACACAGGACCCGTTGGGTATAGGTCATCGTACTAACTACGAATCGCGTGCTGCCTGATCATGCACAATAAAAAACCATTCTTTTTTTTCCGGTAAAACAAAAAAATGAGTCATATCATCCAAAATGCACTAAATTTCTATAATTTTACAGTATATAGAAACAAATACATTTTTATTAAATCTCATTTCGAACTGACATTGTATGATTTTGAATACTTTGAATATCGATATATTAGATTCTAGAGTCAGTCAGAAAAGTTGGAATTTCTAGGGATCTGAAAGTTGTTTAGATATATTGATTGACGCGAATTAAAAAAGATCCTGAATAAGGTATTTACATTAAAGTAATTATTCGCCGAGATTAAATTTCTTGAGAAAAAGTGTGTTGTTATATAAAATGTTAAAGCAATTAAAACTTAAACAAAGCTTAAGTAGCTTTAACAAATTCGCTGTTACTAATCTCATATGTAATTCTTTTTAATAATAAGTAACACATTTAATTAAAAGATATTTTAAAAAATCACTCATATTGAGTCTGAAAATATAAATATCGCTAAGCAAATTTCAACAGTTAAAAATGAAGGATTTGACAAAAATTTGACATGCTTGTACAATGTACATACAGTCGGTATAACAAAAATATTTTTAATAGGAAAAAAATATTTAAGTTCTAGATGCTCAGTCGAATAATTCAAGCAAAATGAATCATTCGAATATTTGTCAATATTTTAATTTATGTCTAATGCATTTTCGAAAAATTAAAAAATTCCATAATACTTAAACTCCTAAATATGACACTTAAACGATTTTAATTCGTAATTAATTGCTTGTTAAAAGTTTTGAGAATACGTGATAATTCATTTTTGTACGTTTTTAATATTTACCTGCCCACTTTTAATGCATAAATGTAAAAATTTTTAGTTTTGAACGCTTAAGATTTTAGATTATAAAAACTTTGAACAGTCTGAGGCTTTAGGTTCTTAAATGTTCAACCTTTCAAAGTAATTCATACAGTTTTAAATTTTCTTTAAAATCACGGTCGTATATACAGGTCCGGGGACTCTCGTTTAGGGGGTAGTTCCATTATTAAAGCTTCCCGTTAATTCAAATAGTTGCCACTAGTGGTGTTATACTAGAGTAGTAGCGGTTTAATTCCTAATTCTTGAAGTTTGCATTTTATTATATGAAACTATTCTATTTTCAATAGATTGCTAAATATTGTCGATTTAGAACCATTTATTAAACGAGGACGTTTAAACGGAGCACGATAAATATTCCGCCCTTTTTTATCACATTTAACATAGCCCAATTATATTATCATCCGAAAAAAGATTTTCAGAAACGCGAGCTGTTTCAGTTGTTAGTCAGAAAAATTACAGCAGGAAAACAAGGTTTCAAGTCTCTTATTAGAATAGGATTACTTGGCTTACTGAACAAGTAAACGGCATTTTTGAATTTTTTGAGAGATTTTGATCGGATGGCCCGAATCTGGTTGTCGTTCCGACTTTAAGGTTAGAAGACATAATTGCGTTTTTAAACTCCTTACTACTCGACTAGTGCACCATGTCGCGCGCTGGCCAGTTTGCGAAACTTTTCGCGTTACGTAAGAGAACTTCCCCCAACCTCGAAAGCCCTCGGACCTGTGTATACGACCATGTTTAAAATAGATCCTAGTAAAATTAATCATATTTTTACTGAAAAGCAAAATTTGGCTTTTAGCTTTTTCTTTTTAATTTGTAGTTTTTTTTGTTAATTACAATGTTACAAATTGCTCCATATTTTAATCTTTATTCAGACTAATTTGGTACACCGCGCGAAGCTGTAAACGAGGAAATTCAGAGGGTATGCTGTTGTTATTGCAGTACATAATCCTCTTAGTTGAGTCATACAGAAGAAGCAAAAAACATAATAACTGGGAAACTAAAAATCTCAGTGTGAATAATTCAAGAATGGTGTATTTTAGCTATAAATGAACAGAAATCATGAAATAACTTAAACAAATGTTATACATTAACTTTATATTTAATCAAAATAAGCAATCAAAAATTATCTGTTTTCTCGTCTGAAAATAATTTAATACGGAATTCAGTGCATTGTGCAGCAGCTACTAAAACTCTAAAGATTTATTAACAGCAGGGACAAATTCTTACTTGATTATAAGCACGCCGAGAACGAGTAGTTTCAATTTTACATTGAAGATATTGACAGACTTAAAAACTATACTCAACTGTCTGTCACAGGTGCTAATTATTTAATTATAACTTCATAACGAGACGCTAAAGTGATTTTTATTTGTCTGAATATTTCTGTAATTGAAATGTCAATATATTGAAAACTGTATTTTAATTTAAGGCTAATTGAAGACTATCAAAATAAAATTATTGTTCAAAGTTCGAAAAAACGTCTACATATAAAGCTAAGGAAAATTTAATTATTCAAGAATCCAGATGGATAAAAAATTTTCTTCGTATCGGATAAGCTTTTCTAGAATTCAAATGAGAGAACGGTTTTTATAAACATATTTCTTCAGTCTGAACACATTTTATTTTCGTCAAAAAACAGTTTTTTCATTCGATTGTAAGTAAAGCTCGACCACCTTCAAAATATTTGCGGGCCGTCGAAGCAAGATGTTCATGCGAGCTGAGAAAAATTGCAGTGCTCCCCTGCTTTTCCTTTTTTCAGATGTCGTATACGATATCTTTGAAAAGAATGCCATAACTCACGACTTCTCTACATCAAATATCAAGATAAGTTGAAAGGTTTAGGGACTTCATTTTTACTAAATTCTTGTTTGACCTAAATTTTCCAATACTATATGACAAGAGGAGTAGTATAAATGATATACCTACCTGAATAGGATATAAGGACGGGCTTTAACAATTACTGAAAAGATGATAGAATTAAAAAATAATTTTGACTAAAGATGACGAAGAAAAGGCGCATTATAAAAAAAAATTCCTGCCGCACGTCCAAATTCTCGGCCTTTGTATTTCCTCCACATTTGTGCGCAGTTCTTTTAAAATTAATGGTCAAAGCATCGACAACTTTAATTTGGTGATTGAGAATTCTCTTTTGTTAAAGCTCCTTCGACTTTAACGAACACATTCTTATCACTTATGTCGTGCTTCAAACTCGATTTGGTCGAAAATGCGTACATTTCTGCATTATTTTCAAATATTTTATAATAAATGTATGTTACATTTATTTCTGTACCTCGGTCTCGGACTACTTATTCAGATATTGCAAAATAGTGTACACATTTTTTTTGGTGATTACTTTAATATTTGTTTTATATTTTTCATTTAATTTTATTCTCAACTACTCTACTAGGCCATGGCCTGGTGATCTAGCCTGGGTCGAGGTCGAATTAGACGCTAATCTGGCCTGAGACAGACATGGTCGCCCAGCTTGGCCCAGGATTAGCCCAGGCCTGGCACTAGTTTATGATCGATTTCTTGCAATTATTTATTTTCTTAATTAATGATAGATAATACGCAAGAGAATTTTTCATTTCAATGGAAGTTGACAAATGAACTTATAAGGGTTTAACAATTAAAAAATTTTATCCAATCTCATTAGAATTTCCAAATAGTGGTATTTTATTAATTACCTAGCCGGGTTCTGATTCTTCTTCATTTTTTTTTCTTCAATTTTTTAGAGTGATTTTTATTTTACTCAATTTTATAAATTTAATTTCAATGATTCACACTGTGTAAAGTTGTACACTAGAAACTAGAAAGTAATCAATAAAAAAAGAGAATAGTACTACGCCATTTGTCGTCAATTTTAGGAACTTTTACACTAGCTGAGCTTGTTATTTCTGCACGGGTACAATTCATAATATGCATTAGTATTGTAACAAAGTATTTTCATTCTGTTGTTTTTATAATTACAAAAGTACGCACCCTATTAAAAAAATTGGTCTCAAACATTTTATTGAAATTCGCGTGGCTTTTTAATAAATTTAATTTTTTCAATTTTATATTTTACGACTTTAACTAAAAATACCCATCGTAGCGTAAGGTGGTTCTAAGTACATTTGTAGATGTAATTTAGAAAAAAAAATTTCTTAAATAAAATGTTAATGTAGTTTGTGTCTTTTTCCAAAAAGTTATTTTTTATTCTTAACATATTTTTATAACAACAGTTTATAATACATTTCACGATTAAGGGGTTAACCCACTGTAGAGAACGAAAAATAAGCATATTTCGAGATTTTTTTTCGCAATAAAAAGGAAATTCGAAATTCTGTAAACTGGGAATTATAATGATAGTAAAATGTGCAGGAAATATTTTTTCAGGTTCTTTTGTGAGAAAATGGCGGTTGTGCAAAATTTCTCCGTCGGTACGTTTTTTTTTAAGTGTCCACGGTCGGAAACCTAACTTCTGCAATTTTTGATCTGGAACAAAAAACAAAAGTTGTTACGATCGATCGATTAGAATTTGTACGAGTTATGTTTCCGGCTAGTTAAAAAAGTGGTTTCGCGATAGACACGTTTAAAGTTTTAAGTACTGTAAAATCATCGGGGCATACCTAAGAGGCGTTTCTTTAGAATTGAAAATTGGGACATTTTTTCCGCTCCCCGACTTTTGGTATATTATTTTTAAGTCCTTTTAAGTAACAACAAAACTTTTCGATTATTTTAAAATTCTACAGTGGTTTAACCTTTTAAAACAAAAACTGCGCGTACTTTCGAATAATTATCTATAACAAATTTGGATAAGTTTTCACTCTTTTTTTAAAGAACAACTTTTGTTTATTGATTTTTTTTCATAGTATGTGCAGTTTGTCCAATAATTTTATTAATGAATGAATTATTAATTAAAAATGTGTTGCTCTTTTTTAATTGAACAAATTTTGTCTTATTTTCTTCGAAGCTTCCGTCCTTTATCCAAAATTTCAATTTTTTAATTTTTAATGCTGTTTTTACGAATATAACAAAAACTACGTAGCCTATAAAAAAGTGATTAATAACAAATTGGTAGATATTTTTTGGGTGCACATTTTTTGTTAATTCATTTTTCTTCGGATCTTGCATAGATTGACCGAAAATTTGAACTTTTCGTTGTTCATTATTTTTTGTGCAAACGTGGGGATTTAAAGAAATCTTCGATAGTTTTCACATAAACACAATACGTTTTCATAATGATAAGAATGTAATAAGAAAAAAAAGATGATAAGAAAGCTTTAATTAATTCAAAAGAAAATAACTCCAAGGTAGTTCAGAATGAGATGAAATATTACCGGAATATTATGGAAATATTCGCAAACCTACAGATATTGTACGTATAAATAAAATTTGTGCGCAGAAGAAAAAACGCACGGCTTACTAAAAAACGATGAGGAGGCTGATAGCGATTACAAGAGGAAATCAATATTAGGTTTCAACTTTGATATTTAAACATGTTTAAAGAAAAAAATTAAATCACCAGGAGTACATAACGTATCTTCATCACTTTGAAACGATATCGGCTTGTCCAAATGATAAGGTTTCATCTCTGAGAGACCAAATGACAGGTGCTAACTATCGTGTTAAAATTTTGGAACTTTAAAATTACATATAAGATGCATTGTGGACATAATGCCCACAATTATCTATGGAACCTTTTCGTTTGGTCTACAAGAGTTATCACCTTTTTATTCGATTTCTCTGAGATGAAACCTAGTATTTGGACACGTCGATATGAGGAAAAAAACACAAGAGTAGCATTTTAACAATGTCCAAACAAGCGGATACTTAACAGAAGGTCAGAGAGGAAAGTGAAGAATCACTTGGAGATCGACATGGTCTTAAATAGAACAGACGAACACGAAAACCAACATTCATGGTTTTCTAGATTTAGAAAAATCATTTGATAATATAAAATGGACCAAGCCATTTCGAGTAATGAAATTGATTGCAGTCAAATAAATAGATATGAGAGTTATCTATAACTTAAAAGAAAATCAAACTGCTGTGATAAAAATTTATGATGAGGTATGAGGAATGAGGAAGCATTAACGAATATTTGGAAAAGGACAAGGATGTCGCCTATCATAATTTTTTTTATAATATGTATATATGTATTTAAGTGTCTGTGTGTGAGTGTGGCTGGGTGGGTAGTTGTCAAAATACAGGGAAGATGATCAAGTTGCTTAAAGTTACGGATATAGTATTATAAGTTAGTAAAGAAAGAGTTAGAGAAAGCGCTTCATTGAACGCAAGTAATTTTCAATCAATACGACATGATAATAACTAAAGGTGAAACCAAAGCAATGGCTTGCAGAAAAAAGTAAGAAACGGTTGACTATTAAAACGAGAAATGAGCGGACACAAAATTCTAAAAAAATTTCAAAATCGATATTAAAAGCTACTACCATGTACACAGAAAAAACGAAAGTACATTTTTATTACAGATAATTTTCGAGTAGAAAAAACTGCATTTTTTCATATCGAAAAAAAAAACAAAATTCAATAGGGTTGACATGGTAACCACTTTCAATGTAGGGGGTAAATCTCAACACATACATTTAATTTTTAATACATGTAAATATTACTCTGAATATGATTATTGATAAAGGTCTCAGCTAAACTATCCAATGATTTATAGTTTTTTAACATGCATAGCTAAATTACTATAAATAATTTTCTACGCGAATTATTCTGTCAAGACTCGGTTGGAAACTATGGTTCGACTGCTAATAAAATTATCACTCAAGTAAACGATCCCATTGGATTTATTTAAAAATATAAAAAATATAGGCGGTAGGAATTAGGAATTATAAAAGTGAGGTTATGTATGCGGAATAACTGTTAAAAAATGTGATGCATTTAAAAAAAATATTTTTTGTAACAAAGTGCATTTTTAAAATCCGCGGCTCTTTGTGAGATGCTTAGGACAGTTGAGGAACTAATGTCAGTGTCAAAAGTATGCTACTCTCAATTTCAATGCCCACCGCTCGTTAAAAAAAAATCTCAGAAAATTCTAGCCAGGTATGCGTGAAAGCTTAAAGTCTTCCGCGTTGAACGATATGGATAATGTTGTTCTACAAAATTTTTTACGCTAGCGCTGATGTAAAACGTGTCAAAAACAAGGTTTTGAAAACACTTTATTTTAAGTAAACAAATTGTAAATTAAGCTGAGTGAAACGTTTCGTCAAACCAAACCTTAAATTTCTACCATACAAATTATTATACCACAATCTTTCTGAAGGCGAATTTCATTCTGCTAAAATGATCCTTATAAAATATTAGTTAATATCGAAAGATTGTGAGGCTAAAATTATTAATTTTTTTGTTTTGTTTAATTTACTGATTGTATGCAATTAATAAATAATCAAGTAAAATGTTACTATAAAATTAAGGGGTTTTTCATTCAAAATTGGTATTGAATAGGTGACGTGTATTTTGCGATTGGTTGGTGGTGTTTACTTTGGGGGCGACATTATGATATTGCTGGCAGTGCGGGCCGTACTTTTCCGGAGTAGAGATTCGCGAAGCCGCTGTAATTTCTGCGGGTCGCCACAAAATCAATAAAAGAAACATTACATTGGCGGGCTGGCAGTACCGGAGGGCTATGGGATTGGATGGGACGAGATGGGAATGAGTCGCGCAAGCGTTGCCGGAGAGACCCCCCTTGGTCTACCCGCGGAAGAGGAAGGAAAGCGTTGGAAAGGAAAGGAAAGGAAAGCAAGCAAGTCTTATGAAATATGGCCTCCTTACGGAGTCTGATTCCAAAGGTGGGGAAGATGCGAGACCGCGGCTCCAGGAAACAGAGAGGGAGGCACAAAGGGGTTCCTAGAGTCAAGAGGAAACCAAACTCTGTTTCCACCTTCCTCTCTCTATATATTCTTCTTCAACCATATAGACCCCAGAATCTTTTTAAAATATTTTCACAAATCTCATCTCAAAACTTCATCTCAACCGTTAGTTGGTTTTTATTATTTGATAATTATATTCTACAATATATAAAACGGGGAGGTTGAGCGTGCCTGATCAAGATATGAGTAAGGGAAGCGAAGACTTAATAAGCAATCAGGTGATTAAAAGTCAATCATCAACTGATTTTACGAAACGCGGAAACTTCCCCCGCAGTTCTATCAAGCAGACTTTTGATCAAGGTCGAAATGGGTATTCGATAATCTGGAAAAGTCCCAATAGCCTATTAAGTCCAGTTGGACTTCATAGGATCAGCCGCATTAAGATCTATAAGCTTTTTTAAATTTCTTATGGGCCCTTTTTAACCATTCTTCCATCCCAATATGGTCCAGCTCTTAATTATCTATTAAGGAAGAAATAACACCAAACAATCATGAAAATGTTTATCTGATGATATCTAGAATCAAATAGCAATGTGTAAGAGTATGTGAAAAAGTATTATTTTTACTATTAAAGAACCTTTAACCTATACTACAGACTTGAACTGCCGGATAGGAAGAAAAAACAGTCAATTATGCTGAAATTGCGTTTTCAACGTGACAAGGGAGTAAAATGGAACGTAGAACATTGCTTTGGCATAAATGACACTGTCGCCTTACATAATTTGTGAATAGTATAAATGCATCGCTTGGAAAAGCACCCAGAATTAATTTCATCAAGCCTGAAGGTAAACTACGATATGGAAAGAGCCTCTTAATAATCTGCATTTGACATCTATCACGACGAGCTTGAATCAAATTTAACCGAAAGGTCATTGTCCATGTTGTTTCTCTTCAAAATATATCTTTATGATTAAGGCAGGTGCAAAATTCAATTTAAAGTATACAAACTTTCAGAATTCCACTTCAGTAATTCTTCTTTTTAAATTTAAATGTTTTAAATTTCAGTTAGTATGTACCCTATCCGAAAAAAAACAAAGTGAAATCTTGACTTAGGGTTCAGCATACTCTCTAGCTGCACAAAAATTATCTTCACGTTGCAATATTTTCCCACAACATTGGGTGCAAGTACCATGTCAACGCCCTGTATTGTCTTTTGTTTTTGCATAAAAAATTATGTCCGCTTATTTTCTTTGCTTTGTTATTAAAATTAAAAATGTCTGCATCCTATAAGGAAAAGTCACACGCAAATTTATAGATCTAATTGAGGCGAATAATTTTGTTATTTAACATTGCATTGTACCGTGTGCTGTTTTTACAGAAATATAACTTGCTTATTTGTAAGATTATTTTTCCCCATTAAAACAAAACTAGGTGCCCCATAAAAAATTATTATTAATAAATTTCTAGTTCATTATTGGATAAGGAAATTTTGTTCGTTAACTTTCTTCGTAGCTTGCGTTGGTTTTAAAATTTAATTTTTTATTTTTAATGTTATCTGTAACGACAAAAGCCATACTACATATTAATCAAAAAGGGATTCATAATAAATATTTTTTTTTTGTTTCACAATTTTTGTCAATTCCTCTTTCATTTTACCTCATCAACATCTGCCCCTTTATTTTTTTCGTAGCTGATGTCGTTTGTCCAAGAATTAAATTTTTTGAACATTTTTAATTTTGTCTTTTACGAATAAAACAAAAAATAAGCATCCAGTCAAAAACTAATGAGTAACAAATTTGTAGATCTGTTTTGGATTCACAATTTTGATCTATATTCATCTATTTTCTTATCATGCATAGTTTGATTTTCTGCGCGATCAAAATTTGAATTTTCGATTTAAAAAAAAAATCCAAAAGTTATTATGATAGTCGTGTATAGCTTTCAAAAAACAAGATTTTTCATCTCCTGAATTTTTTTCATATCGTCCGCTGAGTGGCTTAAAGTTTTCATTTTCGTAAAGATTAATTGTTCAACTTTACAAATACTAAGAATAGCCGCACATAGAATTTTTAAATCTTGAAAAAAATGTTCTCAAAAATCTTGAAAATGTTCAAAGTTATCGCGCTCACAGTATGCAAATAGA
>JAAAKG020000017.1:2654032-2669144 GCA_010014905.2 Druon quercuslanigerum
GAAAGCATTCAGGGGTGACTGTTGTCACCTCCAACGCTCGCGGCCGCTCGTAATTGTATACCTACAGCATCATCGCAAGAGGTTTCAAGCATCGTATTAGGTTAACTAATAACATCTTGATTTCATCAGTCACTTGACTTAGTCCGTGGCTATGATGTATAACCGGGCTCGCCCGAGTAAAAGTTTTAAATCAAATAATAATAATAATATATGTAACAGGAACCTCTGGGACACATGAAACACTTTTGTGCGATTCGTTCTTTGTCATTAACAGATCATTCGGTGATTTGTTCGAATCAAGCTGGGGACTTTTTATAAGAATTTGATTTTCATCTACTGCGTGACATGGTGCAGTGGTTCTTTTAAATGTGAGATGCTTGAAGCGGTTTTTTGTAAAAATTTTCATCTTCTTGGACACAAAGAAAGTCAAAAATAAAATGTGATTTTACGGCATCTTGTATATCAAGAGATTACATTTATTTTCGAAGTAGGGAAGATTGGCCATCATTGGGTCCCTATAAATAGTGCGGGTATTCTAAATTATTTGAAAAACCAGCGTACAAATTTGTTTTAAGCTTTAGGGCTAAATAAATTGTATGCGAACATATTGCATCCAAAAAATTGAGGCATCTGAATCCATTACGAAATCAGACAAATTGAAAGAACTATTTCTCAGATTATACTAAAAAAAATGTATGATAAATATTGCTGAGGGGCTCAACTAGAATATCACATTATGACTATTATAAATTTAATAATTACCATTTTTTATTTGATGTAAAAATAAGCAAATGACATTGTATTTTCTTTCAGAACCCGAACTCATATAATATCGCAGAAAATCCGTACACGCCCAGAACTAAATCCTAGCCGTTAATTTATAAATCACGAACTCTACCGACTAAACTAATGTGCCAATAAGCTTCTAATTTTATTAAAAAATAAATCAGTTATTTGCATAGTTTGAAGCAAAGTGTTGTGTTTAAATTATATTGACGGATCCCCTAAAATTTCACGATAAAATTTTATTCCAGTGATATAAATGAGAGTTTTGTGGTTGGCTCTGGACTGGAAATCAGAATAAATTTTGCGCAGAAAATTAAAGTTTTTTTCTTAGTTCCAGTTTAGTCAATAATATTTATAAAATACTGAACGAAATAAAGGTTTTTTGATTTTTTTAAATCAGAGGAAAAAATTATTTTAAGCCAAATTAAATTTTCGAAGGACTTTGAAGCGACCACAGTTCAGTTCAAAAAATTAAAGATACACAAATAATATTAATAGTTTTATAAAATAATCTGTTAACAGAACGAAAATTGAATTAAAGAATAATTTGTAAATTTATCAAACATTCACAAAAGCGTTTAAAATAGATTATCTCACGATAAAAGTGGGTATGTGCTTAGCTCCATTGATTTCTTGTTGCGCTAGACAAGCGTCTAAGTTAAATAGAAGTTGTGCATCCGACACCATGGTCCAGTATCTTCTAGAGCTGAAACAAAACTCGTTTTCTCCCCTCGAGATTCTCTCGGAATAGCGAAATGGAGTAAATTGAACCCTGACCCTTTATTTAAATATGCACAAGGTGTGGCGCTCGACTCTCTCATTTTCTAAAAGTTCCTTCAATCTTCGAAAAAACTTATCAACTTATCAATACTTTTTACCGTATGGCGATTTAAAATAGAAAATTTTCTTAACAAAATTATTTCGTATGAAATATCAGAAGAATATATTCTCAATTTTAAAGCTTTGAAATAAAAAGGATCTGAAAATAGGCTTACTACAGGCCCAAAAATGGCAAAAAGTCAAATAAAATCAGGAAATTTAAAACTTGTTAGGGCGATTTAAGATTTTCAGTTAATTTAAAGCTCGTCAGAAAAAGTCAGGGAATGTCAGGGAAAATCTATAGAAAGTAAACCAATTTGTGATCAACTAAAGTTGAAAATAATTTTAATAATTTCGTTTTCGTGGAAAATTAAACTATTTTGATAGAAATTGCATTTTTTTGGTAAAAAATCACAAATGCTTTGGTTGATAATGAATCTAGTTTTGCTGAGGATTTAACTAGTTTGTTGAAAATTAGTCTCATTTGTTTAAATTCAACGGTTTTTCCTGTAAAATTAAAATATCCACTATCAGATTCAAAATTCATTCAAAAATTTAAATATTTTGTGAAAAATACATGTTTATTATTAAAAATAAATCTTTTTTAGTAGAAAATTAATATACTTGGTTAGAAATGTATATTTTTAATAGAAATCATTATTTTTTTTATTGTAAACTTAAATATTCTATTTTTTCAAAAATTTTCTATTTTGTTGAAAATTATCTTTTTTTGCTGAAAATTGACTTTTTAAACTGAAAATTGAACTATCATATTTTTGGTTGGAAATTTATCTTTTGAAGTTTAAGCAATGTATTTTGTCGAATATTTCTCTGTTTTATGTTAAATTAGTCTTTTGGGTTGGAAATTCAACTATTTGGTTAGGAATTGATTTTTTGATCGAACATTCGTCATTTTATTTCAAAATTTATTTCTATACCTGAAAATGTAACTATTTAGTCGAAAATTTCTTTTATTTTTGTAGACAATTTTTTTACTGAAAATTTGTTCTTTTTTTGTTAGAAATTTATTTTTCTAACATTCTAACTATTCTATTTTTGGTTGAATATTAATCTTTTGGATCAAATCTTTAAGTATTTGGTTAAAAATTCTTTTTTTTTTCTTTGAAGCTGTATCATTTCAATGAAATAATATAGATATTTTTGGCCGGAAAATTCTTTAATTGACTAAAGTTGGATTGTATTAAAGAATGTATTTATATATTGTACAGTTAACTAAAATTTGGATTGACTAGATATTCCTCTAAACAGTGAATTTATTTTAATTTAATTTAATTTCTAATTCCTAATTATAACGAAAAATAGAATCTTTATATCCTACTATTAGAGAAATAAATCTCAGGGTACATCTTTCATTTCGAGATTTATCGATCATAAACAAATTTCTTTTTTGCATTCCTTTTCGACAATAAATGAAGAAGTATTGAAACCTCGGAGCGCAGGGCCTGAGGAATTTTGGCGTACACAGTGCCCTGGAGCTCGAAGATTTTTAACGCGAAAGATTATCTAACAGTGGTGAAGTAGCATACTCGTGCAGGTAAGACAAGTGTGGGTAGGAGGTGGCAAGGAGGCGGATGGAACCAAAGAGGATGAGTGAAACAGCCTTAGGGTGGCTAGCTTCGGAGATTTTGGTAGGGGTCTTTCGTACGAGAGAATAAATGGCAAGAGGGACGAAGT
This sequence comes from Druon quercuslanigerum, assembly GCA_010014905.2. Lineage (NCBI taxonomy): Eukaryota > Metazoa > Arthropoda > Insecta > Hymenoptera > Cynipidae > Druon > Druon quercuslanigerum. Next base: position 2,657,333 of record JAAAKG020000017.1, read on the forward strand.
CGAGGGGGGTACGCAGAAGGTGAACGTCCATGGGGCCAACCTGTTCGGGGTTCATGGCCCTCGGACGACTAGCAAACGCTCAGGGAGCCATCCTGCCAAATCTGCTAGTAAGACCCAAGGGCCGCAGTCACTCCTTATTCAGGACCTTCTTCTAAAATCTTCAAATCAACCTCATTTTACACGTTTATTTACATTTAAAGTACACTTTTTGGAAATAAAAATACTGTCTTGAGAGGCCATTCGAGCTGTTTTTCAGTTTTTCCAATTTAAGAGACGCATATGTTTTTGGAAAGGGAGAGAAACTTTTAAGAACACCTTCACTCTTTTCCTTGCTTACGTTTTCTCTCGAACTAAAAGAATGTTTAAAAGCTCCTTTCGCAACAATTTATATTTTAAATTGTTCGCCTTGAAGTATTTAAATACTGAATGTTTCGTACTTTGGGTTATTCAATTTTCAAATAGACAACTGAAAATTCTCACACTAATTTGTAATGATGGAGAAGAAGCTACGAATTTTTACACGAAAGACTGCTTGTCATGTTGCAAATCCTCGCTTAGAAATTCTGACAATGGGGTTAATGTATGCAACCTCTATTTGACTGGACTCTTTATTTATAAAAGAGGTTTCGTCTATTTATAACTTTCGGCTAGAAGAACTGCATCATCATTTTATAGAAACATATTTCAAAACAAGTAAAAATTATAAGTAAGTAACAAAATTAAATATGCTAAATTAAATATATATATAACCGCCTGTCTCTCGGTAGTGAGACGTGGTTATGGCTGAAATTTTACCGCGATTTCGCTGGGATCGGGTGCAAATTTTTAGATTAGCACCCGATCCCAGCGAAATCCTGCGGTTGTCCTTATGACAAATAGTTTAATTATATATCACTCGCTTTTTTGATAAGTATTACAGAAAAAGATTTGAAAGTGCAAAAAAATGTTATTGCTCGTTTGCTCAGTGAAATGAGTGCTCAATCATATCAAATACGACCAAAGAATAATTGAATTCTGATGAAAAGAACAATATTGATTGGAAAGAGATTGGAAGTTTAAAAAGTCAAAAATGGTTCGATTATTCTTCAATTTGAGATCGGTGAATATTTTACGGCTAGAGCATTAATTTTTTTTAATTTAGAACAACCACTATGTCTTTGTACAATATATAACCTTATATATCATATATATGTAAACAATAATATAAAAGACAAGTTAATATTTATTTTCTAACTTAATATTCTCACATGCAAGAATTAGAGGAGGAGGCCCACTACTGAAGAGTAGCCCACTATTAGCGTCAACACCCTACTTTATTATTATAGACCAGACATGCACGCGCTCGAAGCGCGTGTTGACGTCCCTGGATTTTTATTTCATAACATTAAAAATATGACCACTTTAAAAATCCATCATTAAACAAATTTTAAAAAGTAGGAGTTTAAAGATTTTTCAACGAAGTATCTACGTGTACAAAAAAATCGGTGCAAATAGCCTGTTTATCTTCTCCCTGCAATTTGTGCCAAAAAGATCTAGCTATTAGTACCCAAAGTTTGGTACACTCGCCACGGCTTTTTTAAAATAGCATTTAATAACTTTATATTCAAAGCGTTCGAAATAAAAAAAAAGGTTTCAAACGATTTTGAATTGAGAACGTTCCGAATAAACCGATGTTAGATGAGGTATTTATTTTTAAAACGGGACAATATTTTGAATAAAATGAAAAGGAATTGAACTTGCATCATGCCTCAAGAAAATCGTTTAAACTTGCAAGTGTTTTAATTTGAAAATTTTTTAATCAGAAAATCTCAAAATTGAAAGATATGAGATTAAAATTTTAGAAAAGGACAATTTCATTAGAATTTTTTTTTTAATTGTATGAGTTGGATTACAAAATGTTCAAAATTTAGGTATTTGATGTTGAAAGGAATTGAAATTGGTTAATTTCTAATTTAAAAGCGTTCCATATTAAATAATAATAAATTTTAAACTTTTGCATTTAAGTAATTCTCAATTTAAATCGATTCAACTATTTGATATTTTAAACTATCTAAAGTGAATGTTTCAAAATCAAAAGTACGAAAATTTTAGATTTCAAAATTGTTATTATATATGCAATATTTTTATTCATTTGAAAAATCAAACATAAAAACATAAAAAATAAACAAAAAACAAATTTATTCGCCAAAAATTGGAAAATTAAAACTTTCGCAAACTCAAGCCCTTAAAATTTTCAATTATTTTCAGTAAATTTAATACATTTAAAAATTATTAATTTTTGAATTGCTAATTATAAGTTTCCAAGTAAAACATTTTTTTTATTGATTGAACAATTAAATCTCATGGAAGGAAAAAATGAAAATTGAGAACTCTAAAATTGTAACTATAAAAATTAAAGAAATGATTCAATTACTGAGTATCAAGTGACACGCAAATTCATTGGATAGACTTTTTACGAAAAAACTGTAATTTCTGAGAAAAACTACTTTCAATTTTAGCATTCACAATTGAAAATTGGTAAATATTGTGAATCTTTCAAGTTTAATAATTCGAAAAAACTTTAAAACTGATATGCTTTTTATTTGCCACTTTCAGAATTATGGATTCAAACTTGAGGCGTTCAAAATAAATAATTCCCAACTTTACTTAAAAATTCAAGGATTCTTAAATTAGGATATTGAAACTAAGTCTTCAAAAATAAGTAATTTGTAAATAGTTCATCATGGTTTTAAAATTTCAGTCCTTAAAATAAAAATTGAACAATTAAAAAATTAAAAATTAACGATAAAGCATTTTTGTATACGGGGAACAATTTCATGTAGCTTCAAGTGGGAAGCCAATTTTATAAAATGTCCAACTGACGTGAACTAACAAACTGTCACGTTGGCAAAACAAAAAATTCGCGTGAGAAAAAAACGCCCGAAAGACAAGCGAAAACGTATAAGCTTCAATGTGGACAGAATGAATGAATTGCAGATAATTTTTGCCTAATTTTCTCTATAAGAATTCCTAGTAGATTTATGGTAAACATTTTATTGTTAAAATACAAAAAACTACGTGTTTTGCAATGCTTAAAGAATATTTGTAGGGGTCCAAAAAGACACGTGGAGTCTGTGCATTCTACAGCTGGAAAGCGTCCTCGATCGGTTTGGTGAGATTCACTTCCTACAAGGATGACTTAAGTTCGCCGATGCACCGGTTGCAGCGTTGCAGCAAGATCGTGCATTCGGCAGTATAGAAGGATGCACGAAACTCAGGGTGAACGTTTTGGCCACGCTGGGTATAGGAAACCAGTTTCGTGCACATATACCCTGATACAAAAACTCCAGGCTTCTTTCACCAGAATTCTATTCTATTATCCTTTCAGTCTTATAAGGTTATATTTCTAGAAATCTAAAATTTTATTACCGTCGCAATACTCTCATCGAAATATAATTCATTCAGCCTCGAAAATTAAATTTGAGCATAAATGACTTTTACTTTAAAAGGAAAGAAAAATTAAACGCAAAAGCCACCTTTTTCGTTCCAAATCTCTCTCTCTCTCTCTCTCTCTCTTATTAATATTTATTATTTTAAATTGAGACAAAATGCCAACAGTGGCTATTTTTAAAGAGATGAATAATTTATACTTAACTTCTGAAAATATATCAGTTAAGCTGTGCATGTTTTAAAAGTTGAAATCAATATTTTGAGATGAATACATAAACCAAATTTTTTATCCGAGACCATAATCGATTTTGGGTTGAAATATGCAAGTAATACTAAATGCGGGAATGTAATGTGTCAAGACAAAATTTCATTTGCACACAGCATAGATTATTGCATTCTAGCAAATCAAATTATCGCAAAACATCCATTCTCTTGATTTCAATCGTGGTTGTCAAATCAATTATGAAAATATCGTTTCATTTAAGAGAATAGAAGATTTTTTCAGAATTTAATTCAATAAAGCGAATTGTACTTATTATTCATTGATCATAAAGCTTCGAATACAGCTTTTACTGAATACCTACTAAATATCTAATGAAACAATGTCTTTTTTTTAAATAAAAAATTAGATTGATTAGAAAAAAGAAGTTCTTTATTCTACCGACTTATTAAAGCAGGATTTTTTAGTAGTTTTTTTTATGTTCATTTATACAAATTACATTTAGAATTGTCTGTGGCTCTAATTTGAATCTTGATTTTCGTGGAAGGGTAAAAGGATAGTGATGCCCAGGTGGAAATATTATGTACAATGTATACATAATGTGAAGTATTATACACAATATTTATTTGTTTTATACATTTTTTTTATAGAACAAATGAATGTTATATATTAAACTTCACACACACACACACACACACACACACACACACACACAGATATTTATATATATATATACATATAATTTGTCCGCCTGGTTTTAGGGGCATACAAACAGAAGTTTACTAATGAACTGCAAAATATTAATTTCTTTAATGACTTAATTTGAAGCGTTTTAAAGTCGAATCGACCTACATAAATATATTCAAAGTACATGACTGAGGTGGGTGCCAGCTTTTACATACCGATTCTTCCTTGGGACATTCAGTACGCATCCCGTAATGCAAATTGGATTTTTCCCCATTTCGACTTTTCTTCATATCTGTTTTAGTTTCTACGAATACTTGCATCACCACTTTCCGCCAGAATAAGCAGTAAGATCTACCTTCTACTTACATCCTATTATTATTATAACCAAAGAATTATTTCTTCGAATTAAAAAAATTTTGATATTTTTTTTACAACTACAGTCGAACTTGGATAAGAAGACACTGAACTGGAGCCTTCTGAAGAAATCAAAATCGGCCTAAAATCCAAGTTCGGCTGTATTTAAAATTAAGAGAACAGAACTGATTTTAAATTAGCCTGTGCTTTTCGGTACATGAGCCATTGAAACCTAGGCAGCCGTCCCTGGACATCTATCAGACATCAATGAATTAAAAAGGGAACCTCAAAAATCGTTCTATTGAAGCCTCAGTTCTAAAGGATGACAACTTTTACTTGAGCGAAATGGAAAACTAGCTTATTCAGATTAAAGCCAGCTCAAAATAATCCAGACATTTTCTGTCAAATCTTATGAAGCAAAAAATCATGAGTAAAGTATCATATTCTTATTGAGTACTTCTAAAATTGGCATTTTACTTTATTTTGCCTTCTAAATTTATATGACACAGTGAAACATATTTTATAAAAATAAATGAAATAGAATAGTTAGATAAATTCTTAATATTACATACATTAAAGATTAAATCTCGAGCGATGGCTATGTTCATCATAAAATAAACTAAATTAACAGATAAGCAAATTGTTATGTCTACAAACCTAATCCAAGCATATTGGGGATTTATGCCACAGAAATAAATTATCAGGACCTACTTTTTGCTGCCATTACTGTTACATAACTTTAAATAAAAATTTCAATAAAAATGTTTGATACTTTTTTTAAATGTTTTAAAATCCCTAAATCCTAAAATATTGCACTATCTTAGATCTTTAAACTAATTTCATGTAAACATTTTTTGAAAATAACAAACTTTGTTTGCCAAAAAGAAGTTCTTTTATCCTTTTTACCATTTCTCAAAAATACAGACTTATGTATTCATTATAATTCAAATAAGTTCTGGGATTTAAATATTTTTCATAACACAAAAAAAATTAAAGTTAAATTTTGCTACATGCAAAATTTTCCGCTGGTAAGGTTTGCATGCTATTTAGCAAAAGTTTGTCCTACAATGGCAAAAAAATCTGTCGTCGGCAACGTCCTTAGCAGCAATAGGAAAAGGGGAAAGTATGGGTGAATTCGAGTTATAAATTAGGACGCTAGTTACAAAACAACTTTTTGCATACTTAATTATTATTTTTTAAATTATGAGACTTACTGCGAACGAATTTAAGCGTATTTTTCGCGAATGAAAATAAAGAACTGGACACAACAACAATCATCGCTTGTTTTCGAACAAAACGAAAGATAGGAATCGAATTAATTTTGAAATTGAAGCATTAACAAAATTTAAATGTGGTAAATAAGTTCCATCTTTTATTCATATCAGCATAAAATAAGTTTAAATATTAGAAATTGAAAATAAATCCTAATGTAAAAGTATTTTTCGAATCTTAATGTTAAAAAATGGTTTCATGAATAAAACGTTAAGATCGCAATGAATGAGTCGACTTTTCGTCAGTGATCTATTCTCAGTCATAGAAAATATATTTTCATTCGTCCTCGAAAAGTGCAATCATTTTTAAAATTAAAATGTAATAAGTGCAATGTTTTTTTTTATTTGGTGTCATGATTTCCAGATTTCCGTTTTTTTTCATTGAAAAATTTTTTCGTGAACGTTTTAAAACACACAATTTTCTCATTTTTGTTTAAATTTCATTCGATAAGTTAAATTTTTGTTGCGGTGAATCATTCAACTGTAATCGATGTAAACTTTATGTTTCTAGTATTTCTGTGAAGAAAGATGGTAAAAAAATTTCTTTTTTATTTGAATCATATCAGTTCTATAACTTTACGGCAAAACGTGTAATCCAAACAGAAAAATACTGTAAAATCCATTCGATAAAACTAAAATAAAACTAAATAAGATAGTTATTATTTTTGAAACAGTCAATTGTAACCTCGATGTAAGGATTTTCATATATTTGAATTTGCTATGTGATGTCATGAGCTTCAGATGTCATACAAAACCAAAACTTCACGTATACATTTTTGGTTAGTTATAAATACGGTAGAATGGAATAAGTTTTAATCCAAATTTTTAAAGATTACAACAATTTAAAAGCTTAAGTTCTACTTAATTAGTTCTGTTCAATTACAAATGAGCCAACATAATCGGTTTAAATGTGATGTAAATTATTAAATCAATTATAAGTTTCTAACTTATGTCAAAATTCAACCTATTTAATTATCACCATATTCAGAGTTTTTTTGTTGATAATAATGCTTACTATAAATTCGGCTGCGGAGCACTGATTGAAATTATTTTAACAATATCGTGACCCGTCCCCATTAAAGGTAAATGTTTTTATATTTATCAAAATTACGATTCACTGACAATACATGACAATTTACTGTATCTTTTACACCTTTCTATTTTTTTAGCTTTATGAAATTTAAAGTTAAAATTTTGAAAATTGACAGAAAATATATAGGCCCACCGCTGTCTAATCCAGTGAAATATGTATTTTTAAAACGAAAAGTTATTTTCTAAAAAAGAAGTTCCGTCTTTAAAGAGTCTTTAAATTGCTAAAAAAACAACCATTAATTGAAAAATAAAAACTTGAACGAACTAAATATTAGTAATTAGATATATTTTCTTCTATTTTTAAAAATCATAACACGATATTTTACCTTAATTATAAAATAAGCAGGCGGAAAAAATACATGGGACGCAGGCGGTAATTCGTATTGTCAAAGAACACAATTCTCCCCTAGGAAGTAGGTATTTAGGAGTTAAATATGAGATAATAATAACCTAACGATTTTGTTGCAAATACTACGATAAAGTAGTGAAAATTATTTAGAAAATATTTTCAAGACGATATCGAACAACAAATGTTTACATAAAAATATTGCGAGTAAGGGATTGTTTTGTTTGAATCCTCGTTTAAATCAAAGATTAGAAATTAGTTATAAGATAAACCTCCCAGGCACCGTATAGCCACTTTTCTTATTTTTCATCAAATCGGCATTAATTGTAATGCCATTTAATACCATATACTTCTAAAAAGAAATAGTTTTCTCTAAAAAATATTACTTGTAACATTCTTAAAACAATATATTCAAATTATAACAAAGTGCCACGATTATTGGTACCGTCACTATTACTGGCACATTTACCTTAACTTGTTCATCAGAAATCAAAAGGACATTGCAAAATACGTCAGATGCCTATGTGTGACTGTGTAAGAATGTTGGTAAATCTCAACGTCACCTGTCTCTCAAATTATACGAAAACTTGAAACGGAATTGGGGTAGGGTCATGCCATTTTTCCAAGAATTCCAGTTTCAATTAAAGTCTCAAAAATCGTATAGTTTCAGCTATAAAATTATCTTCATCAATTAAAAATGTCTCTCAATAAACTGCATTTCTAAATGTGTTACAATTTACTTTTTCTACCACTGCAAAAATAAATATGCAATTCCTACCTAGTAACTACAAATTCTACTTAAAATCAATCCCGCCATTATATCTTGTCTAAAAAAATCTAGGAATGTTCCAACACTGAAAGACTCGCCAATAGTGAATATAATGCACCGAGTAAGCTCTCAAGCAGGCCGGCCGGCAGAAAAATCGGCGCGACTATTCGATGCGCAGCTAACTGTACATAAGTTTGGCTATGCACGGGCTAAATGACGGGCCGGCAGGGGTGTGGGGGGCCGCTCAGGAGAAATTCGCGAGGGGGGTGGCAGTTCAGGAAGGTGGGGGGAGGACGACTCTTGGACGCGACTCGAAGCGGGGGTGGCGGGGTGTTCTGCGGAAGGGAGCAGGAGGGTTGCGCTCAGTGGCTAGGGTTGGGGAGCCATAGCGCTTCTCTTGGTGGGGCAAAGAATTGGCAAAGACCAGGGGCTGTGGGGAGTTAGGGGACCTGGAGTGGGGGCCATCTGCCCCTCGCCTGGTCCTCCCGCCATTCCGCTTTGCAGTCGCCCCTCTCTTTAGAGGTTCCTATGAATTTTGCGACACTCAATAAAAAGTGGTTCCACGAGGTTAACATTTCGGTAACTATACCCCTCGCCTACCCGAACCGCGCACGCACTCACTCACTCACACTCATCAAATTTTACGCACACCTACAAAGTCTCACACATACTTTTAAAAACTTACACACAATCGCAAAATTTCACACTTATATTTGCAAAAATTCTCTCACACAGGCAAAGTCACAGCTACACTCTCACACAGTCTCATTAACATCACGAAGAAGACTACTACGACTACTAATACTACTACTACTACTACTACTATACTACTCCGCCGAAAAAAAACTGCACGGGAGAGGCGCAGCAACGGGCAAACCGAACCGCGCGCGAATCAAGTGCTTTGGCCAGTCGCGTTCCCAATCACTCTACGACTAGGTTGTCCCGGTGTCCAAACGTCTGCTGATGTCGTGTCATCCCGCAGTGGATTCTCGTCCCTTCTAATCCGCGCCACACTTCTGGTTACCTTGGAGAACAGTGCTACCCTATTTCGAGAATTTCAACAAATTAAAGCTAACTAAACTCGGTTTAAAACTCGGTTTTGCTCAGTGATTTTAAGGAACATTTTAAGGAAGTTTGGAGTTCAAGGATAATAACTTTCAAAGTGCGGAAGCGGAAGATCGGTGAAGACAGAAAGAAGGTATAGAGCTGCAGGATCAGTGTTGAGTTTGAGGGATTGAGCGCGATGGACGTACATCCAGACTCGATATCATCGAGGCTGCGCGACATCCCGATAAACGAGGAGATTTAAGATTTGGAATAGCGGTGGAGGGGAAGACGAAAGAATAGAGTGACGGCCGGAATTTAATAAACAAGATTCAATAAATTCGAATCTTAAATGAATTGATACAATAGCTGCAATTATCAAAAATCATCACCATCAAACTGGCTGTTAGTCATCAAGGACTTAGGACTTAGCGGAAGGACGACGTGGGAAAGAGACTTTGCGCCTATCAAGGTATGTCTGCATAGTGGCCTTCGAACTATGTGTGTCGTTCGCGCGCTTCTTTACATTCAGTGTGTGAATGTGTTACAATATAGATCAATGAAAAAAAAAACAAATTTATATAAAAATATGTTTTTAGCTAAAGATATAAAATTTAGTTTTTTTTTAATATCAAATTATTTAAGGTCTATAACTGATAAGAAATAGGCTTCTTAGAATCAAAGAAATACAAAAGCCTAATTCAAAAAATTGTGATTTCACGTAAAGACTTGTTCTTTGATTCGAATAAGTGTTTTTTTAATTGAAGGAAATTTGCTTTCATTTATTTATTTTTAATATTCTTGGATTCAGAGAATGAATCGTCGATTGAAAGAAATGTTCTCTGTTTCTAAAAAAAAAAAAAAATTCTGATGGGTATGATTCAGTTCATAGTGAGTGCTTTGGCAGAGTGTATGTATGAACACATACACAGAAATGGTGAAGTGCAGACGCACGCGGGGTCGGTGCTGGTTGAAACTCGTTGAGCCTCCCGCTCTTCATCGCTCTGTGTTAGTAGTGTCGAACGGCTAGACAAGCGCTAGACGAGGATAATGCCAAGCGTTAGAATCGGTGACGTAATGCTCGGGACCGAGACCGAGACCGATACCGATCCTTTGTCGCTCACGACCAAGCAAACTGCTAGACACGACTCTTTGTATTATATTTCGAAGCTCATTCATTCTTTTTATTCTGAAACCAACGCTCCATAGTTTGCCATCTAAATGACTTTTAAGTTTAAATTCGTGATCGGTTCAATTTTTGCAAAAATAGTTTGGCAAAGAATCGATTTTTTCAAAATGAATGTGTGGAATCTTTTACAAGAGCTAAGTTTTCTATTAAATATAAATATTTAAAGTTCACGTTTGAACCGAAAGTTTAGAGTTGAGGCCTATGGGTAGAGGTTAAAATTAATAAAGAAAAAAATACTTTGAATGCTTAGAAAAACGGCGGAGGATTGTCAAAAACAAGACTGAATCTTTTTAAATCTTTTTTTAATACAAGTTATTTTTTTCAAAATAATTTATATATGGCAAAAATCGATGTCATTTCAATCCTCAAATCGATACCACTTTTGGTTCATACATGCCTTTAGCATGATATCAATTTCTTATTTAAAAAATATTATCTTCACTATGTATCGTTTAATTTCCATGTTAGAGACAAAGTAGTAAGAAAAAAAGTCTAATGCAGTCCATAATTTAGTGTGAATTCAAGCTGCTATATTTCAGCATAAAAAATTATGACAGTGTCATTAAAATGATTTGGGACCTTCAGTAGATTTATATTCATCCTGTCTTACATATTGAATATTGAGTGAGTTTAATATGTTATTGAACTTTTAGGTTGGCTCTGAAAAATATATTTGCAAAATACATGTGAAAATGGTACAGTTTTATTTTACTGAAATTGCTTAGGCTACTCAACCTTTTTTAGGTACCTAAATCGTGTCATCATCATTTCGATCAGTTCCTTTTTTCTCATCGTTAGACAAGTATCGTTTTCAATTAATTCAAAACATTATACAAGTGCTTGATTGTATTCTTAATTTTAAATTGATACGATTTCTTTTAAATAGGTAAGATAACCTAAATAATCAGTTGCTTCCAAAAATAATTATCTGTGGACTAAAATCGATACCCGTTTCAGTGAAATTGTCAGTCTGATTATTTTCCGAATTAAAGATGAAAACAGTTTATATTCAAAATTAAGATTAAGAATAAGAGATTCAAAATAACTTAATAAGTTAGTATCATTTGACTGAGAATTAGTCCATATTTTACGAAACATTACTTCAATTTATACCACATACATCAATATGTAAACGATTAAACCCCATCACAAAAACATTTTTCAAATTGAAATAATTTAGATTTTAAGTATCTTTTTGCCGGTGGAAAAATCAATATCAAAATTAACTAAACATTGTAAAAGAATTTAAAATCATGTTATTACTTTTTTCTACAATGCATAGGTTATGAGCGTACGAACTGACGTGAACGTAAGAAGCCCTTGGGGCAAAATATGTCAAGTGTTCCCACCTCGAAAAGTTCATGTCTCAGATTTTGATGAAACTTGGTGAAGTTGTTGGGGTATTGGAGTA
>JAAAKG020000017.1:2670414-2697441 GCA_010014905.2 Druon quercuslanigerum
TAAGACCCCCCCTTTCGCACATTTAATGTACTCCAATACCCCAACAACTTCACCAAGTTTCATCAAAATCTGAGACATGCACTTTTCGAGGTGGGAACACTTGACGTATATTGTCCCCCTTACTTTACATAAGACGTGAATCAGTAAAATTGGGCAAAGTCGTTTACTAATTCATAGATTTGACTTTGAATTACAGCAAAATGTCCAATTAGCAGCCCAATCATTAATTATTTTAATGTTGGCTGCTTCGTTTCAAAAATAAATTAATTAATGCCATTTAAACAGGGATTGGGGACTTTTTAAACATTGAAAATTAGCATAGAATGAAGATAATTTTGGTGCGAGTATAGTCAATACAATATTTTGTTCATACACAACTGAATTGGTCAGATAAAATCAACCCTAATTTTTTATAATTTATTGCCACATATGCTTAGTGAATTAGTAAACGACTTGGCACTATCTGATTTTGTCAAATCTTATTAATTAGGATCTACAGAGTGCGACGTGTATTTTTCAATATTGAATTAGTTATTTTTTTACAAAGATAAAAAATAAAGTTTCTTGATAAAGAATCTTTGAGGTAGAAAATAAATCATTCTAATTTTGCGTATACGAAGTATAAACCTTCCAAATTAAAAGCCTTGGAATTTAAAACAAATTCTACAATTTTACAGCTCTCAAATAATGGTTTTCAAATATAGAAGTTATGATATCAGTTTAACATCACTTATTTCTAAAATAGTAATATTTGAAAAAAAGTAATGTTTTATGTTGAAAATTTTGCAATAGATGACATAATTGAAGTTGACAATGTGTTTGTAAGAACATGGCCTAAAAAAAAATTGAACCCCTTTTTTGTTCTGTATAGACAATTATATATTTTATAAAGTATTTCGTTTATTGCACATTGAATGAAATTTTCGTATTGGCGACTGCAAATATACTTCATATCAGAAACGATCTTTCGTTTTGTTAAATATTTATCTTTACTGCATTTTCAATTCAACCTTGAGACAATTATCTCTTGCACGATCAGTGCCACATGAATCTAGTTATTTGATTTTTTATGTTGCTTCAGACAACCAGCCGTTGCAGAAATCTGCAGGACTAAAAGGCGATGGCATTAGGTATAAATAGAATTTGCTGTACGAGTGCTTATGCGTATGCAGAAGCAAGAAAATAAAAATAGTTTCGACGTTGCAGCCATTACGTGCTCCTTCTTGAAAACAGTAACGAAGTTCTCACACGTGTTTACAATTTTTCGGTTGTTCACTTTTATAACAATTTTATGAATCATTTATGGCCTACCAAAAAAAGACAAAAAAAAATTTGCAAACAAAATTATTGGTAAAACTTATTGGTAGTACGCAAATGGTTGTGTAGCAATATTCTTCCTTCGATTTTCCACTAATGGTTTCTTTGAACTCAATTTTCGTACGGTTGCCAACACTTTTCGACATAGATCGATGCATTCGAATAAAAAATTCCGTCTAAATATAAGTCGTCCCAGAAAATTTGAAATAAAAAGTCTTTTGCAATAATTTATTTCGCGACACTTGTCTTCCTCTCGAAGGAGGCACTTCATTTGGAACATACTTTCTGCACTGCGTATTGCATCACTTGAATGAAGTAGTTAGAGTATTTACTTATATCATATACAGTACTATTTTGTGGTAAATATTTCTATAGAAATGTTTAAAGAAACTTTTAAAATTTTTTTTTTTTTTTATATTTTACTGGTGGGCAGTTTGAAACGAAAAAGTAATACATTGATTTTTAATTACATTTGGAGGGCAGAGCATATAGAATTGGGTCAATGATGCTGCCCTTTCCTTGTATATGTTGCCGGAAATGTATGAAGTCCATTAGAGGCCTCTGGGTCCTCGCCGAGGACGCACATAATTTTTTTCTTTCTTTTCATTCCCAATTTTTGAATGCGGTACACAGAAAAGATTATTTAATGACGGCATGTTCGCCTTGAACGATGAAGAACACTGATACCCGTTAGGTATTTCCACTCTCCTTTCGTCTGCCCCTTATGTTTGCATCAGTTCTCCAACTTTAATTATCAACACTTATTTTCCTGAAAAATACGATTTTTCAAAATAGATAGAGATGGCGAAACATCCATCCAGAAATGAATGTTTAATACAGTCCTATAAAAATGATTTAAAAAAAATATTAGTAAAACTGATCCCTGGCTTTACTGCACGGAACGAAATTTAGAGCGACTGCGGTACTTACACGTACCACTGCTGAGCTAAACACGTTTCTGTTTTGATTTAATAAAATGTTACATATAGATTTCGAATTTTTCTCAGTTTCATCATGGAAATAAATGTCACATTTTTCTTACTCTTGAAAGCTAAAAATAGATTTTGACATAATAATAAACAAAATGTTGGACAATGAACTGAGTTTTTTTTCTAAAATTGTTCTAGTTTATCAAAAGAAACGTTGTTTACGCATTTCACTATTAAATGTAAACAAAACTTTTACACAGTACTTCTAAATATCACAGAATAAATCAAATCTAACTTTTAAGTAGTTTGAATAATTTTTATTTATACGAAATTTAAATGAATTCTCGTTTTCTGTTATTTAAACTTAGAATACATGTATTATTGAATTTCAGAAACAAAATGAATAATTAAACTAGGCTTATTTTAAATATAAAATTATTCTTCAAATTATAAGAGCTTTTAACTTAATTTTTCAAAATAAATTTTTTTTAAGCATATATGTAATTTTATAATTTCTCAATTTCATGTTTATCCACATTTTTGAATCACAAGTACATTTTCATTAGAAGTTATGTTATAAAAAATGACTCTATCCAAATTCAGAAAATATAACTCACAACAAATGTTACCTTTAATCCCAATAAAAATGTAAAAACAAAAGAAATTCCCTCTTCCAAAAATTAAAAACCAAAATGTCCATCCTTCTCCCGATAAAAAATTCAAAATTTAGCTATTCCAAAAAGCGTTCAGAATCATATAATTTTCAAATTGAACGATTATACACTTCAGGACAGCAGCGTTCCAAAATATAAGAGAGCAACGTTGCACCACATTTTAAGGCCGCCGCTTCACGCAAAATGGCGCTGCTGTCGCGTTAAAATCGTGGTTGTGTTGCCCTACTACACCAAACGCAACAGCTATCCTAAATTTCTTTCCGTGTACCTGCTAAATTATTCCGCTTCCGTCACATAAATTTGTATAGAAATTGAATTTTTAGACACACCTACGAACCGCCTAACGTGCATCCATTATCTTTTTTCGTTCTCTTCAATAATCAAGTGACCTTGCAAGAAAGTGAATATATAAATCTAAAGTATTTAAATATTTGCAAACGACTATCAGGAATAAAGATGCATCGCATCGAAAAAAGTGTTTATTGCGTATCGGTCATTAGTAATCAAAGTTCGAAATTTGGTTGGAATATCTGTTAAATATCATATAATACATGACTTTCGTCTTCAATGCAACCTTCTTTTCTATTAATGTAATCTGCGCCTGAGTTTTAATTAGCGTAACCATCGCGTGTGAGAAAGTAAAAAATATATAAAATCAATAGGCGACGAACACTTCTTCAGTGACTCATACACATAAGGCGACTCCAAAATAGTCCCAAATTAAATGTAATGAGTCTAAGACTCGTCCAGGCCTGCAAATAAATTCGAGAGCTAATTAGCTTCCACGACGATATTTTGGCGTCTTATTGTTAGGTTTATCTTGAAGAAATAAAAAATATATGTATATACATAATTCGAAGCCTTGATTAGATTAGACGCCTAGTAACTAGATTGCGCGAAACGACCTTATCTCTGAAATTGAACTCCAGTCAGCAGTCGTGTACGACAAGCATCACTCGAAAGGAAAGCATATATCTCTATAATTTCAAATGACACCAAGTCTCGAATTATTCTTAAAATGTTTCCAGGAAATTTTTATCATTTTTAGATGTTTAAAGAGAATATTACGAACGAAAACAGATATCTGTAGTTACTTACCTCCTACCTACCTTGAGATTTTATTTATTTAACATTAATTTATTCTCATTTCAAAAATATTAAGCCTCTGAAATTTTGAATTTCCAATCTGTCCTTCAAGATAGGCATCTGAAGGACTCGCGGAGTTTTAGAAAGGACGTTCAGGAATCCACAGTGCTTAACATGCAATGGCGCAGGACTTCGAGTGTCGAAAATATATAATACTGGATATATAGGCAAAATGTTACGAATCGTGGGCTACCTTCACGTAATGGGCTTTCTCCTTTAACTATAGCCTGATAATATTAAATGGGAAAAGAAATACGTTTCTAGGAGTGCCCTTGTTTGAGCGAGAAGAAACTAAATGAAAATAATTCCAATTAGAAATACATTTCACTTTAGCTGATCATTTTACATTCATTATCTATTCATTTTGTCCCAAAATTCTCCAATTTTTGTATGATAGACGATGAGAACTTCAGAAGTGTGGCCTGAGAAAATTTGTCTATTTTTTAAAATTATTTTGCCATCTTCTTTTCAATGTCTACGACTTTGGATAAAATGCGAAAGAGCGGAGAAACGAAGGCTTCGAGGTCCTTTTTGAAAGCAGCTGCGTACGATTTTGGTGTGCATGCTGATTGCTCTTCCAACCCCTTTATTTGAAACTCCACTTCTAAGCTACGTTCTCACCAAACCGGAGAATGTTCTCCGCCCGCACTCCGTATGGCGTGAATGCAAGGTGTGTAAATGATACGGGAATTAGCGACAAAAACAGGACAGTAAGGCGAAACCCTCCCTATAAAATTATATCTAAACTTTTACGCTTCAACAAACTTTAGACAACTTTTTCCTTACAACAAAGAATTCGAAAAAAGAGCTTTGCGGTTAAATTTCAAATTAAAAAAAAAATCTAATTCTGCTCCGCTGCCGTAAAAATGATGTTTGCAACACTTTTATAGATCATCTAATCTGCTCTCTGTTGGCCGTCTTATTTAAATTCAATAAGAAGTGGATTTTTGATAATCTGATGTTAGCCCTCGCATTATTTGATAATAAAAATCGGGCATTCCAACGAGAAAAGCTTCTTTAAACTTTGAGGAAAACTGAAACCAAGTGAATAAAGAATGTTTAATTTTTCTAGAAAATGTTTCCTGTTACATTTTTTTATCAGCACTTGTATCTAGAGTTTTAAATTCTATACACGAGAGAGCTGATGATACGTCAGACAGAGGCGCTCTCTTGCTAACTTCCGTGAATCTGAGTCGAGTTTGTGTCGTAACCCAACCAAATCTTGAACGTGTACGTGCTTGCTTTGAACGTTCCGCAACTTACCTATCCCAAAATACAGTTGGCTTTGTCCCCCGAAACGGTCAGATTATTTAAAAAACACCATTCTTAATCGAGCGTCTTGAGGTCTTGAATTTCGAGAGTCAGCTGATCATGACAAATCACAGCTGGAGGAAGTTATCGTGATGTTAGCATATGCGCCTTGATATTTTACGAACGAACGCGCGGTCCTTTGTTTCGCATGGTCTCGCACATTTTCACGCATGCAGCACACATCAAACATATTCGTACACCCATTGGCGTCGCAATATATTTTTATTTAGCAAAATGTTCGAGGAAAAGTTTATAGTTTAGATTCAGATATTAATTTTTTTATCGAAAAAAATTCCGAGATTGTATAAATGCACAGATACGTGACTTTAAAGTTAAATCTTGACATATTATTCAAAAAGATACATTTGTGATAATTTTGTTTAAAGTCTATAGATTTAGAAGAAGAAGAATTGACGGTCACGTTAAATATCTTGCGCCGTTATTGCATCAGGACACTTATTTGCTTGGAAATTCCTTATTCTTTAGTTTATAGGAATTATTTGAAAAGAGTATCTAAATGCATTTCATTCACAGTTATAATTATACTACTATTCTTAATAAGAAGGCTTTCATTTCTTTTGAGAAATCTTCAAAAAGCCGAGTGCAGCTTGGAATAATTGCATAAAACAACATAAATGAGTACATATCGATTTAATTCAAGAAACGTGGACTATAATTTGAATGTTAAAATTTATCCTTTTATAAGTAAATTAATTTTATTTTTATAATTGCATAATTGTTCAGGGTATAACTCGTACTAATTACAATTTATTTTATGATTTCTTTTGGAGCAATTGGCGCCCTCGATTTTGACACCAGTGCGTGTGGTCTTTCACTATAGAGCTAACAGAAATGTCAAGTGTGCGAGCGAACAGTCACAAGAAGGAGCAGACCAAAACGAAATCGAGTCACGTGACTCTCCTGCGGCCTCTAATGCGAATTCGACCGAAGACTGCGCCGTCTGCGTTGCAATTAAAAATACGGCGGCGCTGACCTACTTTACACTTCACACTCTTCTGGTATTGCAGAAATATTTTTTGAATTTTTTGGTCATGGAGAAAAAATGCGAAAGAATAAAGACGAAAAAAGAGATTATTTCCAATTAATCTGTATTGATCTTATTTACTCTATCAATACAATTAAGTTGAATTACTTCAGAAAAATAAGAGAACTAAATCCTGGCATAAAAATTGAAAGATGGGTAATCTAAAGGCACGTGGGAAATTCCAACAACCACTGCATATCACGGTCACTCAGTGATGCATAGAATTTTTCAATGGAAATGCAAGAAAAGTGCGACGAATTTGTGTTGGGATTTCCCATGTGTCATGGAGGGTTTGCATTTTTATAGAAAAGAAGGCCAAGTCTATTCTTCCTATAGAGAGAGATATATTTTTAATAAACAAACTAAATTTGTTTTGGACCAGAGTTTCAAACCAGAGTTATTGGAGTTTACTGCTTAGGAAACCATTTTTTCCAGTAGATTACATCAATTTATATTGACATTGTTCAATAATTTGCCAAGTAGTAGTATGCAGTGAAGACTTGAATGCCTAGGGAATAGAGCAATGCTTATTTCCTCCTCTGCACTAGCTGCACGACTATTAAGTAGTGCAACCAAGTTCTAGCCAGGCGGTGAAAGGCAGCCAAGTCCCTTATGCCGTACGACTTGCAAAGTATTGTACTACTTGACTCTTCTCGAAACGTATTGCTGAGGTAGTTCAGAAAATTATAATTAAAATTTTTGTAATTTTTGTATCCAAAATTTAGGACTTAATTCGGAATTAAAATAGTATGTTTACTCATTAGTTTTCTTTCAAATCATAAACTATAAATATACCCCATCCGATACGAAAAAGTTCTAATTTAATCGCAGTGAGGTCAGAAATAAAGTCCGTTATGAGTACTATTTACTTTTTTTCTGTATTTGACTTGTAAAGAATTTAAAATAAAAGTAATTATTGAAGTTCGGGGCATTGTTTAAAATCTTATTAAAATTTATTGTGAATTCTTTTTTAAACGTACGGCAGTTTTGATCATTATTGTGAAACAGTTTTTTTATGATAGTTTGTTTCAAGTCGTTAATTAGAGAGTTTATGGGGGTTATTTGCAAGAAAGGTGCAATTTTTGCCACACCTAAGAATGACGGGAAGAATAGTTGATTGTTTGGTTGATGGCGGGTTAGACGGGCAGGGTCAATGGCCACTCAATGTTTGCGAATCCAAGGAGAGGGGCAGGAGACCACGATGCAGGAACCCGACCCCTCCTTGCCCCTTAATTTCACATTCTAGTCCCTTCATCACTTCCTCCCTCACCACCAATCCTCCTTCTCGGCCACGCCGAAATTGCGTGCACAGAGTTCGGTTAGGACACGCATGCTGGTTGGGCACGAATAGAAAGACGAGGATACTATCTTTTATCGCATTAATTTCTGGCGATTGGGACCAATTCATGGGCCAAGCCCCGAACTTCGTGAACGGATGTGGCTTTTTGCTGAGAACATAATATATGCTACAAATTCGGAGAAATTGGCTGTTGTCAATTTCTGAGCACATTCTAAAGTTGCGGAAGAAAATTATTCACTTGATTATTATTGCAAATATAACTTAGTTGCTTACTGAAAAAATGTAAACAATTTACACATCTTGCTTCAAATGAGTCATCTCCGTTTGATATTATGAGTCTGTTGTTGAATACAAACAAAATATTTTCTTAAAATAAGAATGCTGCCAGATGCAATTTTAAAACAACGTTCTTTAAGGCATTGTGTTTTCGAGATTGCAATTTAGGCCTTGATAATATTATGCAAAACTCAATATTTCTTACAAAATAATTTCATTAAAAATGGTTTCCACCCGTACCTACATATTTCAATATATCGCTGAAATGAAAAGATAATTAAACCTGAATTTTCAATTTTTTAAATTCAATTATATTTATTCTGGAGAATTAATAAAAATATTATTTTGATCCATTAAAATCATTAATTAGAATTGATGAAACTATAAAATAATTATGAAATGATCATTCAAATAATTCCGTTCAAAATTATGGCATGTATGTTTTCTTATGAGGAAAAACTTCTGTTATGCATTCCAAATGTTAAGAAACCTTGAAAACATAAGCAGTTAATTTAATTACTAATATATTTACTTCATTCCAATTAAACCCTAAAAAAAGGAAATTTGAAATAAACTTCAAGTGGTTATTGAACCCAACATGTGGTTCTTCTTTTTTTCTTCTGAGTTCCAGTGTAATATTTTTATTGATTACTGTAAAACATTCTTCTCCTTAGTTCTCTCTCTCTCTCTCTCTCTCTCTGTTCCTCTCTCCTAATTTAATGCAAACGTGAAAATGATAAGCACGTGCGTGCCGTCGGATGACGGTGGAAATAGGGGTTATTTCGTGATCTGGAATTGCCAACGGGGTGAAAGTGATAAAGATAGAAGTTCAGGGCGCTGCAGTGAAATAGAAAAGGACAGAAAATTTATTTTAATAGGGGGTATAATGAGAAAGAAGGAGAAAAAACGGGGGAGAGAGGGAGGAAGAGAGAAGGAGAGAGAGAGAGATGGCAAAAATGAAGGGAGTGGGTAGCTGTGGTGCGTAATCTAAAGGGTGATAGGAGTAGTAGGGGTTTAAACGAGCTGAAAGCAAGGTATGAGGGAAGGTACGTTCAGGAGGTTGGGAGCCTAGTATTCTACGCCAGTTAGCCTTGAACTCAGAGGCAAATGCCCGCCAAAACGTAAGATACGATTTTTTTTTTGAACTGGCTTTTCGCCACCTTTCATGGAGTCGGAAAACGTCTATTTCTTTTACAAATAAGATTTTCTATCAGCCATCGACCCTTTCCCAACCACCGCTTTAATCAACCCCCACTTTATTCCTCCCCACTTTATGCCACACACCTGATGCTCAACTCTTAACAAGATCAAAATTTGAACTCAATTGAAAAAGTATACATTATATAATAATAATAAATTATTGCAAATTCAGTACGTTCATTATGTGCAAAAAGAAATTGAAAAATTCTGTAAATTCGAGCATTTATTTAGATCCTAGTAATTTGCAGATTGAGCAATTTTCATAAGTAATTTAAAACTTTTCGCCAATATAGAAGAGTAAAATTTTATTTAGAATTGTGCGTTTCATAAACTCGTTTTAATTTTAATTTAAGTTCATAAATTTCTAAAAGGTAATCCTTTTCAATTTTTCAATGAATACGGATTTTTTCCTCTAGGGAAAATTGTACAGAAATTTCCGTATCTACCTTATTTTGCCCCCAAAGAAGTTATTGAAGTGTAAAATCGGACGCATTTTCCATCTACTCAGACCTCTTTTACAACAAAAAACCTACTTTTTAACCCCCTGATCCATTTTCAGTGACACCAAGTCAACATAATATAAAAAAAAAAAAAAATGTTCATAATCTCAGAACTTTCAGCTATTTTGTATCTCTTTTATCTTTACCATATTGAAAGATAAGAAGCAAATTACGGATCACGTTAATAATAATATGAAATACTTTCAAGGCTAGTTGAGCGAGAAATTCCGTAATAATAGCCCTATCTCTCAAACACAACATTCTTGCAGCGAAATTAGTCTTAGTCAACGGTTCAGTGTTTAGGCAACACCTGTGAAAAAACATTCAATTTTATTATTTTAATAAAAATGGAATACATCAAGGTGCATTTAGATTCATTTAGAAGCTTGATCTACAAATGCAGATTGATATGATTTAACAGTTTTAAGTTTTAACTCATACAAGTTTAGAAATTTCGATTTTATAATGAATAAAATCTTTAAAGTAAATGTAAATGCATAATTTGTAAATGTTGGAACATTTAATAACGAGGCTGGAAGTGCAAAGTTGTTTCCTTCTTTTCCCTAACTACTTCTACATAGTAAGTTCCTTTCTTCATGCATAGTAGAGTGGTGTGTGCGAATTGTATGCGCAGTATACGCTGCTTTATACTCGTTCAAGGGCGCCTGACTCACCGGACGTCACGAGGCATAGAAAACATCCTAATTGTGCATTGACCACTAAAGATCGTTTAAGTCTAAAAAAAATTGGTTTTGAAGTTTTAGAAAACCTATAAGTTATCACAAAACTACTATTATCCAAAGCACTATAAATTTAAGTAATTCTCTTTATCCAAGGAGAACCCTGAAACTTGCAGGAGAGAGTTTCTTCGTTCAGCCGTAGGCGATTAAACACATTAAAAAAATTGGTAACAAAAGGGTAAAGAAAAGCGATTGCACCGATATAGTCGCTTTCCGCCCCTAATTTAATTCACAAGGGTTTTTTTTGTTTGAAATTATTAGCAAATCAATTTTATCTCCGAATATGAACAGTATCCATTTATTGTTTCTGAATTATGATATACGAAGGTCAAATAATACAGTGGACGCTTGAAAATTTACGCACCATATACTTTCATGCATGCAATATTTTCTCGTAAAGTGATTCATGCCACAGTGAAAAATATAAGCATCCATTCTACATAAAAATTGTCTAGCTTTAGATTTTATATTCAGCAATAATTAAATTAATTTTCAATTATAATGATTGTCGATTTTCTTACAGTTGCTTATTTCTTTCTTTTGGCTGAAAAATCCATCATCCCTCATAAACTTATTTTTAAATTATCATCATATCAGATAACGAAAGTCTAAACATGATGTCAAAGGAATCTTCAAATCTTAATAAGACTAGCGTTCTCTTTACTTTTACGTATATCAAACAATGGTCCATATTTAAATCGTTGTCTTAGAGCAAGAACATTTTTATGAATGTAATCTTTTGAATGCAAGATAAAAGTTTTAAAAATTAAATATTTGCGAGTATTGCTCAAATGTGCAATTAATCAGACGTAATGTTTTTCGTAGAAATGGCAAGGTCAGTGTCAAATTTTATTAATGAGAAAGTTATAAGTCAACAAACTTGCATAAGAGTTTACTTTCATTAAAAAATAATCTGATTTTGGTTCCATTTTCTGATGTCAGCTTCAAATCAAGTTTTTTCGGTGATATGGTCAGTATTTTTGAAGAATTGAACAGTTGAAAAAGTATATTCGGAGTTGTCATATAAATGGATTCGTAGGATTTAAAAAAGAGAATACCCATATCTAGTAGGTGCTTCGGACTTTGCCCTCGGCCCCTAAGAATCCAATCAATAAATATTACAATGGAACCCCTAGAGCTGTAGGGGAGGATACTCCTGTAGAGAGAAAAGAAAAAGGACCGAGATTTCGCCTCTCCTCTTGTTCTGGGTTCTCATCCTGGCGGCTAGATGTGGCAACATCCCTTCAGCTTCGCTTGCTCGTTTATATTTTACTTTTCTAGTATAGCGAATTAAAACCGCGTTCATGCGCAGCCCGCGGAAGGGCGTAATGATTTTTTGAGGGGCGAATCGAGTGGGGTCGCACGATGGTAGGGGGTACGAGCTTGGCAGGAATGGAGCGGCAGGAGTCTCAGAGAGAAAGACGCGAAAAGAGAGAAAGCAAAAGAGCAGAATGGAAATTACTACCTTCATCTTATTATCTTAAAAAATCAGTTTTTTATTCATTCTTGTTCATCAAATTCCAATAGGAGAGGTTCAGTTATTTCTTAGATAGTATAATGAAATGCTTCGTGAAGAGTTAGAACTCTTCTTGTATTTAAATTTTTATATTTATATATTGTCCCACTGTCAGAAAAAAATACGATAAGTTTTATTAGATTCATTCTTCCCGAGAGGGGGGGGGGGGTAATACGCTTTAATTGCGACGTAGAAAAAAATATAATAGCAACAGTAAATTTGAGGTAAATTTATTAAGATATTGAAAAAATATCTCTTTCTGGCAGAAAGTCCGACGTGGTGATGAATAAACAAGAATGATTGAGTGATGTTATTCTCCCTCAGGTTTATTTTGCCATAATAGCGACCTAATCTATTTTTCCGATAGTGCTGCTGCCGCACAGAATTGCGAAGACTGTGGCAAAATTGAGGTGATTAAAAAGCAGAATTCAATAGGTTTATCAGCAATAAATATAAAGGCAATTTTAAGAGTTTTATTTTTTTTCGTTTTATTTTTCTTATTTAAAACGGTTATCAAGTGTATAAATTTATATACATTACGTTATTTGAAGTGTTATATACTCTATGATCCCAGGCAGAAAAATTATATATAGTTTATATATAGTGTGAAATATTATATATAATATCTATTTGTTCTGAACATTTTTTGTATAAAACGAATGAATACTTTGTGACATTTTGATTAACCCCACCCTTAAAATGTCATGTGTCGCTGAAGCTGAGCCTTCACTCCACTTTAGAAATGTAATGTTTGAACAATAACTAATTTATTCCAATCGTTATATATTATTAGCTGTATCTCATATTTTTATATTTTCATACGATCCGGTTTGCAAATATTTGAGAATCTGCGTTCTGCGATATGGACTAGTCTTAAATGAGGGAAACTAAAACTATAAATTGGAAGTTCTATTTAAAAGTAGCGTTTAAAAGTATCTTTCTAACAGTTGGAAATACCGACTTCACGTGACCCTTCTGGTAAGGTCTGAAACTTTTAATTTGTAATTCAATTATTTAAATATTCTAAAGTTTTCATAATTAAACTGTTTCGTATCGAACCCTCTAGCTTGTATTTTTACAACGTTCGATATTACTGCCAAAATAAAAATAACAAGTGCTTATAATTTAAAAGATTTAAATCTGAAGTATTACATGTGGTGAACAATAATTAAGGAATTGAAGCAGTAACACAATGTTTCTGTTCTACTATAAAATTTCGAATTATAATTATAATAATTAAATTTATAATTTTTAAGCTTCTGTAAGTAGACATCCATAAATTACGTAACGCAGTTTTCCGCGAGTTTGCCCCCTCATAAAATAGGTTGTTGCTAGAAAAACCCAAAGTTTTATGTTTTGACCACGCAATCACTAAAGTTCTTCCAATTTAGTGAAAAACTAACGCGTAGTTTTGTTTTGGTTCAAAAAAATATTAACCACCTTGCAGTAGGACCAAATCGCGAAAAGCTAGGCAAAAGTATAAAATTTTCATAAAGTGGGCCAAATTCTGTTACTCACGGGTTTTTGAGTTCGCTGACTGCGAATAAACTTTAATTTTAAAATTCAAACACCACTTACTACACGAGAACGGAACAGTTTTATGGACTTTTATGCAGCTTGAAATAAAAATAAAGTTTTAACTCAAAAATGCAGCTATCTGCAACTGCCTTTTTGAAACATAAAGGGAAAAAACCTAATCATTATCTTAAATTGAATATCTTGGTGAACAATAGTAATAAAATCATGATTCACCAATTATATAATATTAAAGTTCTTACTTTTCAGAGACGACTCTATTATAGAAAACAGAAATTTGTTTATTATTACAATAAATCATACGTTTTTTGCATCGTCGTTTTTCACTTGTGTCAAACGCGTTGAATATTACCCCAGGTGAAAATTCATGCACGAGATTCAGACGAAACTGTACAGGTAATTTTGACGGTTCCTGTGCAGAAATGTGGGAAAGGAAAGTGTTAAATTTGCCGAAAAATCAGATTAACTTTATTCAAATTGAATTATTTTCGATTTAGGAAGTAGATTTTTTTCAAGCCATTCTGTCAACTTCAATTTTTGTATTTTTTAGTAGGTCATCATAAACATTATTAATGTATTATTTAAGTAACAGAACCTGCAAGTGTAGTTTAACTGCATATTGTTCAATTTCGAAGAAAAATTAGTTAAATACCAACTAATTAAGTCAGTGACTGATTTTTTGTTTTCAATAAGTAATTTTTAATGAAACAGGTGTAGGCAATACCGTTTGCTTAAGATCTTCTCCACTTTTAGCACTCTGTTTCTTATCATCGCCCTTGCGAGATTCGGAAGGGTGCTTCCAAAACAATCTCATTCCCATTTTTACCAATTTCGCAAAAAAAAGTCCCCCATCAGAATGAATTGGTTCATCCTGGAGCCTCCTCTTGCTCAATTTTCAGGATCTGCAAGCTTTCTGAGGCAGCGTTCACATCGATCGTTTTTCACGCGTATACGAGCGTCGGCAACATGCTTCTAGAGCGGGGGATTCGCGAGCGGCGTCGTCGCAGGGAGGAGGCTTTTAAATTCCAGCTCTATTTTTAATTGGAAGCCGTTAGCTTTGCGCATTTTCATCTCGCTAAAGGAAGGGAGGTCGCTTTGCGATGTTGCAAGGGGGTGTTGGGGAGAGGGGATGGTAGAGGGTGTTCAAAGTGGGGAGGATAGACCGAAGAGCGACACGACCGCAGGCACAGACTCCCCACTTCGGCTCTAATTCTACGGCTCCTCTTTTCTCTGCGTACGCACTATTTTTTAGTCCGCGCTTATTACGACAGATGTCTCATGGGCCGATAAAGAATAACGGTGGTATTCAGCTTTCCCTCTCGCCCTCTCGCATCCGAAACCGACGAGTAGTCCTCCTACTCGGCCCAACGTTGCAGCTCCGGAGTCGCACCGCTCTATATATTTCTTTCTCTTTCTCCGCCGGCTACGTTCGGTGACACCGCGTACGATATTTTTTTCGCGAGTCGCCCCCTCCTGTTCACGCGTTTGTTCGACACTCTAGTGTTTCACATGCCTGGAGAATGTTAACGTCGCCGATATTGACCACAATTTGGCTGTAAGTTAATCAAGGAAATTTGTTTCCTCGCAAAAAAAGGTTTTTTTAATAAATTCACGTGCAAGCCAGACATGTATTATGGATGTCACTCTGTGTCAAAGAATGTCAGAATACTACTTGTTTAAGAATTGCGTGACCTTGAGACCGGGAGAATCCACCCTTTTGAATCTAATGAACAAATGATAATGTGGAAATTTCTAGTAGGAATATATGTTCTCAAAATTTTTGGGTGTATATTCATTTGTACAGTTTCTGAGGGTAAGCAAGTAGACTTTTCGCTCGGAGAAATATTTTTTTTACATTGCGCTTTTGATGTGAGTTAAAAAATCCATATGGGGATTCTGCATGATTATTAAATTTAGAGAAGAATATTTGATTTCTGATCCCTAGTTTCGAAGTTCATAAAGTATTGTGTGTTTGAAGTGTTGCTTAAAAATAATTGAGATATGTTTTGGTTTCTCTTGCATAACTGTAAGATACCATGCGGGTGTTTCCTTTGAGGATCCTTGATTTTTTTTTCTTTTAATCCCTGTCTTTTCCTTTGGATGTTTCTGTTTCTCGTTCAAGTACTTCCCTCTCTCTGCAAGTCTCTCTTTTTTTATTTTCGTCCTCCTCTTTCGTCACTCTTCTGCGACGTGCTCGATACAAGCACGAAATGATATTTGTTCTTTAGACCAGACAAGCTTAAACGCCAGGCAGGGTCTACTGGATTTCGCCGCTGAGCATCTTTCTAGCCCAGCGCATTTTTTCTGCGTTATCGGCAGAGAGCCGGGTGGAGAAATTCGTGCTCACGTTTCTTCCTTGATGGCTTTAAGAATTTAATCTTTTTGCGTTAAAAGTATAAAGTTTAATCATGAAAAATAGATATGTTAAGTGATTTAAATAAAATTTAAGATAAGGATGTTTGAAACTTTTTAGTTTGAATCTTATTATTAAAAATTAAAAGTTATTACTTGAGGTTGAAAGTTACACTACTAATGAGTTGTTAGATATTTGAAAAAGGTATGAAATTCCAACTAGAGACTTCCGCTTTATTTATTGAACTTGAAATATTAGAGTATTATTTGACGAAAGTCACCCTCATGCGGCTCATCACCCTTTATTAAATGCTCATAAAAGGCAGGAAAATTCTATCTCTAAAGCAACTAAAGCTCGAAATTATTCCCGCAGGAATCAGTCACAGGAGATACAGGTTATCTGAAGAAAATTAGTATTCTCAAAAACTAACCCTAATGGGGGTTAAAGTAGTAAACACTGAACAAGGTGTTTTTTGAATAATTATTTTTCTTATAATTAACAGATTCGCGTTCAGCAAACACGATTTGGTAGAGGACAACCCTCCCTGAAAAATGCTTTCTAATTCAGGGTAGTGTTATTTCTAACTTATGAAAAATCTATACAAAGGTAAAATAATTGATTACATTATTTATAAACGATTTGAATTAATATAAATAACATAATTGTCCTTTCGGATGTTTTGTGCCTGTGATTTTGTATTTCGCGGGAAAGGAGCTTCTTTGGGAGTGCGGCATTGTATCATCTTTCAGAGCTTCTCCCTCTCCTGCCTGCCTCCCTATTTCTCTCTCACTCTTCTCTCTCCCCTCCGTAACACCCGAGGAGAAACCTAACCTTTCATCAACCCTCGCGCTCGACTCTCCAGAAAGCGTTTTTCGGCAACGGAAAGCTGCGCGTGTCGTGCAATTACGATGTTTTTCCTTGCATACGTTACATGTTTGAAGAAGTGTCAGGAGAAAATGTTCGAATAATGGTGCTTTATCCCCGGGGGTGACGTCCACGCACGTGAGCCGATCTGGCAGGTGCCGCAAGGTAAATCTTAATCGAGTATATAGCGAGACTAAACAGGGCGCGCGTGAAGAGCACATTCACTAGCGTCCCACCACGTCCGGCTTTATCCCCTTTGTACAAAATTTATAATTACCTGGAAGTGTATAACCTCATTTTTTTCATTTTTGTGTTTTGACATAATGTAGAATACATTTTTTGCAAAGAAGTTAGCGAGTTTTTTAAATTGGTGATTTAATAATCGCATTACGAGTATTAAAATACGAATGTAATGTGAAGAATCAGACAATTAGGTTGACTGGATATTCGATTAGCCTGATTCGATTAAATTAATTAAAATATATCCGATTCTTTAATGCCTGTACAGAAAAAAATTGATTGCATTTTCGCAGAAAAATGTTCATTTCTCGCTTTTTCATTGAATTATATAATAGAGAAGAATGATAACATTTATTTATTTATGTTTTAGAGGTTGCATAATAGTAAATTTACCTGTATGATTCATTTACTAATTTTAGAAACTCAGGAACAAGCAGGTTTTTAAAAAAAGTTTATGTTCGTTCAATAGTAGGAGAATGATAGAAAAAATATTTTGGATTAATATTTTTTATTTTTTATTTCCTTTTCGTTTCTTTGATGAAACGCTTTTAAATTTTGAACGTTAATTGATAAAGTAATGTAAAAAATGAAATTGCTTCTTTCATGAGAAAAGTTCCTGAATAAATGTTTAAATGCACGTTTAAGAAACTGTTATAATATGAGTGAGTTCACTCTGTATTTATAACTTTTCAACGAAAGTATCAATATTTTAAAAAGCACTGACAAATTAAATTTATGACAGCCCTCCACTTGCTGACGCACCGGTGACGT
Source organism: Druon quercuslanigerum (assembly GCA_010014905.2). NCBI lineage: Eukaryota > Metazoa > Arthropoda > Insecta > Hymenoptera > Cynipidae > Druon > Druon quercuslanigerum. The sequence goes on from JAAAKG020000017.1 coordinate 2,688,133, forward strand.
CATAAGGTTTCTTCTCAATTTCACGTAGTCTTTCCTTCTAAAAATTTTAGGATATTTCCAAGACATTTCATATCTTACTTCCTTATGAAGAGCTTTTATATGACGTTAACAAAATCAAGTGCATTTTAAAAATTTTCCAATTGCGCTAAAATTCTATAAAAGTAGAACGTAAATCCAAATTTCAAAGTATGTAATAAAAATCAAGTTTAAAGGCATCCATTCTAGAAAAAGACCCCGTTTCAATTATTTATAGATAATGATAATTTAATTTTCAAAGCAATTCTTATATGTAAAATAATCTCTCCAAACCTAAATGATTAAAAAAAAGTAATTAGAAAGAAAAAATGTAGTCACTGATTCATTTAGATGACATCAATTTTAGTTTTGCGTTACTGCTAATTATTCTATAATAACTAATTTTTTAAGGTACGAAGTCAGATCTAAATTGGACTCTAAATTCGAAAGAAGCTGATACTCTAATGCCCCAGTCTGAAAAACAAAAAAAAACAGCATTAATAAATACTATAATCAATTAGTCATTTAATTTTGTACTTTTATGCTAATAATTAATTTAATCAGAAATTATGCACTCAGGTAGAAAAATCCATCGGAAAATATATACATGGAGCGTGCGGCAAAGATGTCGCTGAAAAACTTACTCTTCATTAATGATATAATGGAAATTCATAACTCCGCCATTCATTCGATTTCTAATTTATTTTTAAATTTGAAAATAGAAAAATTCGCCTTTTTAAACATCGATTGTTCATTTTAGCAGAGGGAAAATGAGTTAAATTTTTTTAAACTGAATAATCCGTTGTCGATAATGTATTGAAAATGCACTTAACTTCGCGCGTAATGACTTTTTTTATTAGAATTGATTGGAATTTAAATTATTGATATTTAAGTCAATTTAGCAGTTGCATTTCCGACTATATATTTCCGACTATTTTTATTAATGAAAAAGCAAATAGAAAACTATCGATTGGTGTAAAAAGTGCTTTTTCCGCGTTGAAATTACTTGATATGGATACTAATTAAAACTCAACTATTTAAAACTTTTTTTCGATACAATTAAGAATCACTTAGTAGTTTCTATTTAACTAAACTTAACTAAACACTGGATTCAATAAAGCATATCTTTTGATAGAATCTAATTTTAATCAGGCAGGCACTACACTTCTAACAGAATCTCTCAGCGAGGAAATATCTTGTATTTTTAGATCAAATTAAGCAACGCGTATTTATGTGATTTAAGAAATAATACAATCACAGAATTACAACTACTTAAACTTTGACATATATTGAAAAAAAAATTTTTTAATTCTTTATTCTTCGATCTGATCCTTTTTCGAAATCTGTCGGAAAAATGATCAAAATTACGAATGAGGGAACAATTTTTATTGGAAATATGGAAAGTTGATTTTCGCAACAAAAAAAATCAGTTTTTTTTTAGTTTGGGCTTTATATGCTCGTTCTAAAATGTTTTACAAATAATTCCTCTCAGCCACAAACGTGCTTCAGCCCGCTGAAAACTAGGATATTAATTCTTGAACAAAATCGTCGCTACTTAGTTCATTGGAAGTTCTTTCAAATTTTCTGATAGCTTCCAAGTAACTAAAGTCAATTATTTACTTTTGACATATGTGATATCAAGCCTTTTCTCGCTCTTGGCTTTTATAGAAATAGATGCCTCCCTCTCTTTTTAATGTTACGTAATAGGCGAACGGTTGCTATATCTTAGAACAAGTATATCATTTTTTAAATATTACTTGGAAACGCTCTACATTGAAATCAATTTTATAAGATCGCGAAGTATGACAAAATGATTTAAAGGTGAAAATTATTCCTTACTCATTAAAATCCGATAAATTCTGTAGAGTAAATTCGAAAAAAGTTGCACTAAACGTTTTGCATTACACCATTAGGCCGTTTCCCTTTCGGGGTAGGCGTGACTCACTCGATGGGGAGGGGAGTAGTGTGAGGAAGGGGTTATAGATTGTTTAGATTGATCTAGGATTCTCGTGTTATTTATTTAAATAACACGTTCATTCCGCAATACTGCTCCGACCCAGGTTTGCTAATCAATCTCTCTAGCAATCACCCCAAGTGAGGATCTTCACAAAGTCGTCATGTGAGGTTCCCCAGTTGGGCCATTAGTATCTGAATTCTTTTGTTTCAGGCGTCCTTGACTCTACTGGCACTCTTTTTATTAACTATTTGCCGCCATACTTTTCTTTCCTGGCATACTTCTCCAGCTGTTGACTTAAATAATTATTATTGTTAAAGAATGCATCTTTTATATTTACAATTTTTATATTTTACAATTTTACAGAATATGTATTGACTATTAGTGCTGACATTTTTTAAAGTAGTTTCGGTGCCATATGGATGGACCGTCTTCAGTCGTTAATTCTAGAAAGTTACATATTTAGTATAAGTTATTGGTGCATGTCAGTGCACCGTTTACCCCAAGACTATTTTTGTTGAGCCTCAACTTTTTTTCCTAAAATATAAGAACAAAATTTGAACATCGTTTTAAGTCTTCCTTTGCTGCAGATTTGTTTCTTAGTTGAGCACTGCAAGAAACAGACTCGCCCAAAAAATCGGCACATTCGTTCGATAATTCTCGTTTGTTTCGTACCTTTCGCGCACGTCTACTCCCTCCTTTCCTCTTTCGCCTCTTTTCCCACCTCACTTTCGCTAGACTGATGTTTGGGGGTAGTTTTCGCTCGCATGACGACTCTCGCGTGCCACGCACATTTTACATGCTCAGTTTTCACTCTATTGATAATCTCACCCGGCGTCGCGCCGATAGGATTAATCCGTTCCGAGCCGTTGACGAATCACGATCGTTCGCGACAGGCTCGCACAGTCTCGAGATTTTGGGGGTTAGTTCACGTGACGACTCGGCAGGCCGACGATCGGTGCGTGAAAGAATCGGGAGAAACACTCAGTTTCTGTTTTTGCACGCCGCGCGATTGCGTAGATTCGTGATATCATCGCCTCTATGTCCCTCAGTACCACATTCGAATTTCAAATAAGTTCCCACGTGTGCACATTTTTTCGCTCAAACTTCCCAGCCATTTGCAGTAGTATCGCCATACTAGTCGAACGCGATCCCGAACGATTATTCATCCCGAGACGCTGATATGCCATTACAAATAAAAAAAAACTAGCAATGTGCGCATTTTTTTAAGAGAGATACAAAAAAGAGTGCAGTTTCAGGACAGTTCACTTCATTGTTTCAATCATTGGCTCATGCTCGACGGATGAGAGATAACATAAGTGTGGGGGATGTAATGTGATTTTTCTAGTTGTAGTTGTCTCAACGACTTTAAAACGTGTAGTGAAAGTGTCTTCCATGTCGGACGAAAGTTGATATTAATTTTTAAAAGGTATTGTTAAAAAAATTCAATATATAGTTAGAATATATTTTTCGAGATCCAATAAGAAAATATAGGGTGTTTATTTATAAAAAAAATCTAACCCTGGTTTCCTAAATTTTGTTTCAAGGAATATAGCGTTTATTTCAATTTTTTAAATCTCTGTGGACGTGATGTTTATTAAAAGGTCGTTCGTATGTGGACACTCAAACGCTCGTTTTCAGGATCAGTTTATTAGTCACAAAGCCTAGATTGTGCCTACTGTCAAATTAATATATGACGCATATTCCACGAAAATTCATTACAACTTTTCTGTGTTTTATTTTCATACGCTTCCTTCATTATTTAAACTTGTTGTTTGTTATTCTCTATCGCCACTTATTGTGTTCGCTTCTTTATTATATGAGCCAACTTTATCAATAACTTGTTAAAAATTTGTTCTCTTACATAGGTTTGAAGCTATCTAAATTCTAAATCAAATGAACCCAATATAAGGCCATTTGGTCACTTTTTAAAGAAGTTATTGCGAAAATAGTTCATATTTCTATTTTTTTTAAACTTTCAGTAAAATCTGAAGTAACGGCCATTTTTCAATATTATTTTGCTAATTTTACATATAAGTTTTTGTAGAATCGCAATGACTTATCAACGTAATAGTAACATTTTTTAACTGCATAGTGGATGTAGTTAAATTCAGTTAAAGTTTGAAAAAGTGTTCATATTTTTTCCGTGAATTAAGAAATTTTTTTTAATGTATCAAATCAGTAATCATGAATCTTCTATAAAAATTGCATATGCTGCATTCATTTTCCAGAGATGAAAATGCAGATCCAGTAAGTTTAGTCTTCAAGGAACCTTCTGTGCTAGCATGCAATTTTTTAAAGCAAGATCATGTACCTGTGTGTCACGTGATCATTTACCTAGTATATAATCGACGGCTTTATAATTTGCAAAATCAAATATTGTTTTACTTATTATCATTATTATTTATCCAAGTTTTAATTTGGAATGTAACTGAAAACTCAAATAAGTAATGCATACGTTCCCTTTTATATTTTGAACCATTTCCCAAAATTTTATCTCAATATATTCATTTACTTAATTATAAAGTTACAGAATCCAATGATATCTAATCATTGTTCATGTGGCAGACTGTCATATGCCCTTGAATAGTTTGAGAATTAATTTTTTTATTATAAAATTCTATAAATTAATTTTAAAATACATATAAACTATTATCAGCGAGTTCTGTTAGACCTCTAAGATGTCATATCTGCAAACCGTGTTTCCGCATTTGGATTCTTAAAATCAAGCAAAATTTGATTTTTCATGATTCCAAAAGGATATATTTAAAAGGTGAATCGTGTTAAGGCTGAATTACAAAAAAAAAATTAAAAGTCTAATTTAAATACATTATTTCTAAGCTGCAAAATATCTAAAATATCTAGATAAGTGTTTCTTATACTTAATTTTTCAACTTATTTTGTTTCTAAACTTTGTTATACAAATATAACTTCTGAATTACTTATAACACATTTAACAATACAAACCTCTTTTACTCGGGGTTGAATATTTCACCGTTGAGGGAGATTCTATAGAGTGGACACGCTGGGGCTTACCGAAAAGTATGCAACCCCGCATACACGCCCGTGAGAAAATCATTGGCATGTAAGTCGGGTTGCACATTTTTTCGTAAGCCCCAGCGTGTCCACCCTGTCTAAACAAGCGTTACTTTCCTGCTGCTTACTCCCCAATTTGGCTCATTTTATCAGACATGCCCCATAGTTTTTCGCGATTGGCCCTTTTTTTCTACTTTTCCTATATGTTTTTTTGCAACCGGTTGACACTAGGTTGACCCCCCTCCACCCTAAACAAACCACGTGGTGTATGGAAGGCCCATCACTGGAAAGTCCGTATCTACCAGTTGCATTACCAACATTACCATTATTACCTGTCAGGATCATGGTGCATTTTAAAGGGTTGAGCTTGGAAACTGTAGGTGTGACTTGAAGTTGAGTGCGATCAACTAACCCCTCCCCTCTTTGCAAGGTAACATCTTTAAACTGCCCCGTTATCTTGACAGACACCACCTTCAACGGGTGATAAAAAAGGAACGGTAAATAAAAATCGCCGGTATAATTTACGAAAAAATTTGTGGAAATATACCATGTTTTTTATATTGTTAAATACTTTTATGAATATCAATTCGGGTTACTTGAGATTGAATTTGAAATGAACCATTTTTACAATCCAAATATCACGGAACAAATTTTAAGTAGAATAACTTTGAAGATAAAATGAAACTATGAATTTATTACTGTTCGTACTATTATCTGCAATCTAAATTTTGAAGATTTATAACTAGTTTTAATTAAATAAATTCTCTGTGTCAGACTTACCGAATAATAAAATGTTTTGGAAACAGAATACCAACAATTTAATTAAGAATCCCTAATTAATCTTGGAGGATCATTATTAAATATATTATTAATTGAAACGTCTTTCATCATCATAATATTTTGAAATGAACATTTAGATTTTCAATGCTTTTACATTTTTAGTAGTAAGAGTTTTCCTCAAATTTTTATTCGTTGATGTAGTCGTTGTATTATCATTTGTAACTATCAAGTTTCTTAAAACAACCATTTTAATAGTTACATATATAAACAAATAATAAAAAAAGCAGTAATTTACAATCTCTCTAGTAGCTTAGGGCTTAGAGCAACCGGCCGGCAATCGGGAAACATAGATTTGATACGCAGCTGTGCGAGTGAATCTCTTTTTGCAGAATATTTCTAAATGTTTTATTAACTGAATAAAGTATTGTTGAATTTTAAGCTCTGTTTTTAACAACTTTTTTACATTGTTAATTTTGAAGATATTTTCTTACGTATTAAAAATATTTCCCTGTTTTTAATTTTGAAAATTATTTTCTGTCAGTAATGAAAGTTCAGGACATTTCTTAGAATAATTCATACACTCTAATCTCGTTAATCGTAAATAAGACTTTATGTTTAGATTAGAGATAGGAATTCACGACAGACAGCCTAAATAGCCCCTCTTGATTATTGAAACCGACCAACGAGCTTAAGAAATTTAATCTTGACCTATCTCTTCTTCTTGAGTGAACTATAGCTTTGATTTCATTGTGTTCGCTATAGCCCACCATACTAGATTAGGCTTTCAAAATAAAAAATTCCACTCTATTAAAACTAATTTATTAAGCATTCTGTAGAAACTATTCTCCTCCTTCTTAGTTTTACTAGATATTCTTCAAATAACACTATTTGTTAGGAATCATTTAAAATATAAAATTGTAGCTAAACTTGTCGTATAAATATCCGGACACTTAAATTTAAGACAGAGTGGTCGGTAAATTTGTTTTAAGAATTTTTTTATCTTTTTACCAAGATAGCACTATCAGCATACTTTAACGCTTGCACTTTTATAAGCAACGGAGAATATTATTTAATCGTGCGTTCTGGCGTGGCTCCAGAGTGACGACCTAATTTTTTTGCAGATTGAGAGAAAAAACGCAGTCGAGTGCAGTTTTTAGCACAAGCTTTCTATAGAATCCACGCAACCAAATTTCCAACGTCCTAATAATTGCCTTCTAGCTCGGACCGAGCACAAAATTTTATCTCACTGCGAATTAAATTTACGACTAAGCACAACTCGTTAATTAGCATGGCCAAAGTTCGCAACTTATCTAACAAAAAGAGTTTCGCTAATGATATTCTAATGTAAAGCAATTTTTTTAACGCTCTCCGCTCTTCTTGAAAATGTTTCCAATATTTTACAAGTTTGCCATTTTTTAATGAAGACATGATGCGCTTTTTAGAAAACTTTCCATCTAAACAATTTAAAATTCAGTCTTCAATATAATTTCATTATTACCCTTCTCCCTGGTTTATCAGTTGCTCAAAAAATAAATTAACAATGAACGAAACGCTAAAAATAACTTTAGACTATACCTATGCAACTTTATGCAAGTAGCATATTTTACAATAAGCTTTATCTCCATTTATCAGATTCTTTGCACCACCTTATCAGGATTTGTCATATGCCTAGAAAAATTTGTTTAAATTTCGCTCAATTTTTATTTTCATATCAGCCACAGAATGGACTTAAGAAATATGTATGTTATTTTTATATGATATACGTTCGATAGTAAAAATATGCGAGTGTAATATCTATTTTTTTGTATGTTTTCAGGTGAATAGACATAACGATGGTAGATACGCAACATTTCTGCCTGCGATGGAATAATTACCAGAGCAGCATTACTTCGGCATTTGAAAACCTGCGAGATGATGAGGATTTCGTGGACGTCACGTTGGCTTGCGATGGCAGGAGTATCAAAGCACATCGCGTTGTTCTCTCTGCCTGCAGTCCGTACTTTCGAGAGCTACTTAAGGTGCGTGTTTAAATTACCTTCACCTGGAATATCTGAAGGCCTTGCTGCACTTCCTTTTTCAATTTGACCTTGAATTTCCTTTACCTGAATTCATCCTCATTTCCAATCCCCGGCTTGTGGTATCTCAAAATGCGATCCTATAAATCGATTTAGTTTAAAGCTATGATTTAGAAAAGTTCGGTTTTTTTATTTATGTAAACTTTAATTCAATTTATAACGAAATAATGACATGTCTCCTTGATTCAAATTCAGAAAGTTCAAGATCAATGAGTACAACTTTTTATTAAAAAGACATCAAAAAACCATATTTTTTGCACACGAAAAAAATTTTAGTTCAAACAAAAAAAAAACCTAAAATTAAACAGCCATCTGTAGCGTCATGGTTTTTAAATGTCACAGAATATCAGAACTTTACGTACAAATATTTAGTTAGTAAGAAATACGGATAAATTAAATGAGTTTTTAATCCAAATTTAAAAAAAGCTGCGCCTAATCGTCCTGAAGAATTGGCGAAACTTGAAAAACGGGATGGTCTAGTTGTCCCGAATAGCCAAACTTATGAAAAATATTTGACCACGAATCCCCAATTTTTGAAACAACGAGACACTTTCTTTAAGAAATTACAAGTTTTTAAAAACTAGTCTAACAATTCGACTGATTTTAATTTCAAACAGACCCTTGAAATCTGTTTAATTTTAAGGTAAATTTTTATGCTATTCTACATTTCAAACCTCTGTCAAAATTAATCGTACTTAATTAGCGTTATAATCAGAGTTCCAAAATTCTTAATTCAGCTATATAACCTCTTTATTTTACAATTAACTCCCTGCTTTAATATTACATTTTACCATTACCGCTGGTTCATTTCTAACATTATTTTGCATCTAGTTCAAGGATATATATTGTTAGTTTGGCTATACAATACTTTCCGTGCACATTACAAAATTTTTAACTTGCAAAAAAAAAAATTTATTCCTCATATTTTTTAACTAGTTCGTCAGAAAAAAATGTTATTCATGAAAAATTCGGCAAAATATTTTGGTCCGTTTCGAAATCATTTCGATTTTTCAAATTCAAAACCCGAGCAGAAGGTTTTGACTGATTTTAATTTTGTCTGCACTTCTCTGGTACTTTTTAAAATATTTTTTTTTTATTCGCCTCAAATGATATAACCACTAAAGTATGACAGTGAAAGTCGATTTTTTCTCCTTTATTAGAAATGTGGGTCAGTTCTTTATTAATTTGCATGAAACTTTTCAGAATCAAGAAAAAAACTCAAAAATGATGTTTTACGTAAAAGTTAGTTGAAAATTGTATACAGTTTCTGAAAACTAAGAAAAACTTTCATACTTTCATTATTAAGCTTAGACTTTACATTTAGACTCATCAACCGATTATCACCGCTTTTTAAATTGAAGTTACATGATAACCCGTGTAGAAATGCAAATGGGGGGCTAGTCGGGTACCCGACCAGTTGACCCCACTTTAAGTCGGGGGCTAGTCGGG
>JAAAKG020000017.1:2697541-2722216 GCA_010014905.2 Druon quercuslanigerum
GTGGAATTATGAACAAATATGAACAGTAGGACATATACATTGTAAACATAACATGTCCATTGATTTTCTGTCCAGAATATTATTCATCAATTTAAAATATTAAGCAGTTTTGTTATTAGATTTCACTATAAGGTTTTTAAGGAGGAGGGGTGGGGGTAGCGATATAATGCGCTAACCTGTATATACTTAATAACCCTAGCGTAAGCTATGCATAACCCCTAATATAATAAATCTATATAATTGGATAACATTCTTTTTTTCTGCCATAGGGTTTTTTTATCACTAAAATATTAATGTACTCTCTTAAGACACAAACAATTTAAAAAAAAAGAATACATATTTGTTCTTCAAGTCCACGTCATACTTACTCAAGTCCTAGCCTAATTAACCTAAATTTGTTTGCAGCAAACTGTAAAAATAGTTACTTGGTTATAATTATACAAATTTAGGCTTATAAAAAACGCTCCTTAGTAATCGATTAAGTATGACATGGTCTTAGTTCAACAATAACCCGATTTAATTAGTATTATAGGATAAAGGATTATATTTGTATGATCGCCATGTTTTTTTATTAGACTTATCTCACCTTTATTTAAAAATTAAATACGGATTGTGCCAAATTTTTATTCTGTTAAAAAAGATAATGTACGTTTAATTATGTTTGCATGTACCCAGTTGAGTCTATAAACTTAGTAATTTGTTTAAATTTCAATTGTTTGATCTGTTTTAATGTTGGCGGGACTATAACTCCCATTGTGTCACATCTGGACATCTGGAATCTGGATACATTAACCGAGTTTAGAGCTCGGTGCATTTCTTTGCTTCGAACGTTTCGGAAATATACCTTTTAGGTGCCAGTCGTACCCCATTGCACAGTGAATGATGAGGACCGCTTTGCACGGCAAAGTGAACCTAACACGCCCTACCATTCGACAGCTTCCTTCAACCTAGACGATTAGGCACTTTAGCTTGGTGACTTATGTAGATGATTGCGCGTGCGCATATTACTCAAAATGGGCCAGCAACCACTTAGCGATAAAACTCTCGACATAAGGCCTCGTCTCAAGGAGATCGCTAACTTATTTCCGAGTCTTCTCAAAGTAAACTTGCGAGGTAACTAGCTGCTTTTAAGGAGACCTACAATTCAAGGTGGATTCCAAACCACCAAATCCCCGGTAGATGTAAATAGACAAATTGCATTTGCGCCGTTACAGAGATCGAACCCAATTCTCCTGCTCGGAAGCCTGACGTGCTGTCGCGTGATCATGAAACAAATCTACAGCATAAAAGTATCGAAACTTATTTCACTGCGTATTAGGGCCGAGAGAAAAAAAATTTTAACCAGAGGGGATACAAAAGATGTATTTTAGTATGCAGATTTCCGAGAAAAAGTTGCAGAGAAACAAAATATATCTTATGTTCGCGCATCCATGATAAAGCTAAAAATAACGAATAAGAGCGAATTTTTGTTAAAATATTGAGAAATCAATTTTTTAGTATTCAAAACCATAATCATTCTCCAAACACAATGCAACAATTAAAAATCCCAATATATTGAAATTTTAATTTAAATTGAAAAAAGGAAAAGAGTAATGTTTTATTGGATTCAATGTTATTTTTCTTATTGTTAACGATGTATATATTGCTGGACAAAATTTCAGAAGGGAATGCCTGCACCTATAATTATCTTATAAATGCTATTTAGCAATAAACAAATTCCATTATAACGTAAATTGACATGAAATTCAAACAAATTACGTAAAATCATGATTTTTATTTATAAATCATTGTACACTTAATGTGCAAGATGTTGCTGTTAAACATTATTTCTACTACTTGCATATATAAAGAGAAAAAAGTTTCAATTATTCTCACTTAAAAATCAAATTTCTCTGAATAGACTATAATTCTATTAGATGGTTGTTAATGGGAAAATAATTGTCACCTTGAAAAATATTCGCTGGGGAGGGGCGTTGGGTGAATCCTATTAAAACTGTTGTACAAAGCATTATTTTTTTAATTGAAAGAGTCAAAGATAGCTAAAACAGGTAGTGTACTCATACAAAAGTATAATATTTATCCCCTCCCCATCTGGAAATATTTTCCCAAGTGAGAAATTTTTTTCTACATACTATCTTCCAATAGATCTACATTTTCTCAATATTCCAGTTTAATTAAAAAAATTTTATTTCCATAAGATGACTAGAGAAATAATACCCCGTATATATCAGCGTTACCAGAAATAACTTATAACAGTGAAATATCATGATTACACATTAAAAGTACAATGATTCAGGAATACTTTCTAACTCTGTTAAATTAAATTATACACAAAAAGCAGTCCTAAACGGTATATAAGAATTCTTTCATAGGTACGTACATTTCAGAAAATAATATAATTTACTCAAGTAAATACATGATTTTCACCTTTTTCAAGTTTCAAGGCAATTTACGATGCACAAGTTTTAATTTGTTGCATTGATTGCGGAGAATAATTGTAGTCGTAAAACTACTTATTAGAAACTTTTTTATCCACTAAAAATTGATTTCGTGCCACAATAACAGAGAATTAGATATTATTCGTTATTTTCAGCTTTATTATGGATGGGTGAACATAATTTTTTTCATCTGTAACTTTTTGTAGGGAATCGGGCTATTAAAATAAAAATTTGGACGCCCTCCAAGTAAAAAAATGTGTTTTTTCGCCTCTGCTTACTTTTGAAATTGAGGCTGTTTGGGTTTGTGCGACGTGCAACCGCCCTGCCCCTCCCTATACCTCAATGCTAAATGTCCTTTTTACATTCGGCGCATCAATTTTTAGCTCGATAAATATTTTATCTTGTAATAATCGCTGGACCCTAAAGTCAAGAACTTACATCAACAATTTCTGCAGATTTTATCTTGTACTTGTCTCAGCTAACTTGGATGGCACAATGTGATTGACCCGCGTAAAAGCCATGTCTAGGTTAATCAAAATTCGGTGATCATAGACATTTCGTTAATTAATTAAATGCCTTAGTTAAACTTTTGAAATGTCAAATATTGATTTACTATCCTCTCTAAATTTTAATTAATAAAATTGCAATGTTTATCGCCGTAAATCCTGATTTGTTCGATTTAGAGACCTATTTCCAGCTATTTAGATGAGTAAAATTGCGTTGTGAAGCAGTGGACATTTGAAATAATTTGATTCAGTGACCAATTTCTCACTAATTTAGAGAATGAGAACATTTTGTATTACATGTTATTCATGAAAAATTCGGCAAAATATTTTGGTCCGTTTCGAAATCATTTCGATTTTTCAAATTCAAAACCCGAGCAGAAGGTTTTGACTGATTTTAATTTTGTCTGCACAATATATTTCAATAATATAGATGTCAGTATTAACAGTTAGTGATAATTTGTTTTGAAGTGAAATTAAGTAAGGCAATAAAAATGAAAAGAGAAAATAAGTGATGAATGTACTCATTCTTTTAATAACGAAAGCAGGAAGCTTTCTTTCATACGTCGATTGTGATTTATAGTGTCCTGATTCCAGTGTCTAGAGCGTTTTTATCTTTCTGTTACAGAGCACGCCGTGTAAACACCCGGTGATAGTACTTCAAGATGTTGCATTTAGCGATTTGCATGCACTGGTGGAATTTATCTACCATGGTGAAGTAAATGTTCATCAACGCTCTCTTAGCAGCTTTCTTAAAACTGCCGAAGTCCTCAGGGTGTCAGGACTTACGCAACAGGCGGATCAAAGTGACAGGGATGAGGTAAGGACGAATGTATGCATCAACTTTTTTTATAATTTACTCTTCAATATATTTCTTATTTCCATAAAAAAATTACAATCCAAATCTAATAATTGATATCAAGCTAACTTTTTTCCTCCACAATAATCTGAAAAAAGATAATGCTAGAAAAAAACAAGCTTCTTGGTAATTCCTTAAAACATGTGGCCTGTGGAATTGACTGAAAGCTGGTTGAAAATTGTTTTCTTTCAAAGCAATATGTACTCTGATCTGCAGGTAGATTTTTTAGGTCGTCAAAAGTGCAAGGCTTTCTTTTTTACAGATAAATATCTTCTTGGTGCATCGAATCAGTTTAAAATTACTTTAATGCTCCATTATTAAACAGAACGACCTCGAGGAAATAATATAAATTTAAACTCCTTTCAAAACTATGCAATTTCACTTATGGAAACATAAACTGTATTTTAATTCTTTATTGTTTGATGACGTTATGTTGACTTACGAAATACGTGCTTCTTCATTCAATAGTCAGCAAAACCTCGAATATTTCTTACACAACTCATTTGCCCTAATTACAAACAAGACAGGTTGATTCATAATTATTTAAGAATATTATTTTCCTCCAAATTCCATATCATCCAGTAAAACTTTTATTACATTTCATAAAACATTTTTAAGAACTGAAATAGTTTTGCATTATTCTGATCAAACATTTTCACGTGACGATGAAACCTTCAGATAATGTTATCACTTTTAAGGAATTATCTTAAATTTCCTTAAATAATTATTTCCCTAAACGTAATGATATTGCATATTTTATAAGTTATTTATCATTTTTTTCAAACATTTTTAAAAACGAGACAAAGAGCATTTTTAACGTTTTATTTTTGCAAATTAAAAACTTTTTTCATTGAACTAAAACTATTAGCTTCCGATTAATTATTCATATAATGGATAGGAAAATTCTTTTTAAGAGGTATTTTCGGAAGTGAATATTTATAAAAATCGATAGATTATGCAGCTTGAATGTTATTGGCTTAACCAAATTATTTGGTCTTATCTCTAATTTGTTGCCTCTTAGTCCCCGCCATGATTGGCATAGGTCATGTAAATAAAGATAATCCACGTGACCAATATTTTTTACCTTGAAATAAAAAGGACGTATTGCGTAACAGACTTAGGTTAGTACAAATATTCGTTTCACCTGTTATCGCCTCAGTTCTTATACTATTAAATCCTTCATATTTAATTCGAAGCATTATTAAAGTATCGTGCATGATAAAAGAATTTTTTACCATTATAGTTTGATATTTGCATAATAAAATTCATATCTATGAATGTTCAGCAAATTTTAGAATTAGTAAATGTTGATTATGAATAAATATGTCAAGTGCCCCGTCTCATAGGAACCTGGTACCTAAAACAGGCTTCTTTTAAAAATTATACAAATTATATTATTTCATACTTTATTTTATGGTATAGATAGATTGTAATTAAGGCACATTGTATAAGCAAAATTAAAGAGGCAATGTACTTTTAAGAACTTAATGTTTCTGATCTAAAAGTATAAAAAAGTATGTTGAGATTAAAAAAATGTCTCTGTTATTGGTAGTGGACTTTCTCCTATCATTTCTTTTATAAGCTCAATTGGAAGACTAGCCTTCAGTTAATTAATACTCTAACTGTTTGCTTCATTTTAATCATTTATGTTTTTTGATCAGGTAATAGTTTGCCGTTTGTCCCATTTCATTTGCATTATTTATTTATAATCGCAAAAATTGGTTGAATACTTTTACTGTTTAATTCGAATTTTCTACGCTTTAATGTAGTTCTTATTTTAAATTCATGGCACTATTTGTATGCCATGCTAATCCAATAATATTATTCCACACTTGTTACATAAATATTAATTTAAAACTGTTAGGCAGCATTAATTTTAAGATGAGTGCCAACGTTCGCAAATTATTGTAAGAAGGACTGAGAACTTAAAAATAAGGGGCAATACATATTGATTGATATTCTATTTTTTAAATGATGATATATTTGTTTTATTTTTCTCTACGTTTGTTCCAATTCAGTCAGAGTTAATGCAAATATGAAGAAACTTCAAAAGTTTGAATTGTAGGTGTTGGTACTGTTGAAATAACTATAGGCATTGCAATTATTATTTTAAGATTTAAACTGCTGTTGAAATTGACCTAATAAGTTCTATAGGATTATCATAATTCCTTTCAGCTAATCCACATCGCAAAATTTCAGTTTCAACTTGAAATCCAAAATAAAAAAGGACAGTTTAACATTCTCTTGTTTACATTTGGTAGAACCTTATTTTCGAGAGAAAAATATCCAAACTGTATCTATTTCTGGAATATTCAGATGATTTTTTAAAAGGCTTGAAACGTTCAGACCTGTTCTGAAAAAAATTGTCTTTTTGTTTGATGTATTCAGCTCTCGCATGTTCGTGCGCTGGCTGCTGGTGGCAATCACATACCTCCGCCTGAAAAGCCGAATTATGAGGGTTTCCCTCGAGGAGGTTCACCACCAACTCCTGTAACCCCGACACCTACGACAGTACAACAGTTGCTGCGCAGGGCGCAGATTCGCAGGAACGAAAGGCATACCCCCGACCCACACGACGAAAGTATAAAAAGACCCAGGGTAATATCACCACCCCTCAACAACAATGATGCAACTCCAACGGATTTTTCGATGGTCAAAAACCACCTGTCGAGTAAAATTGAGGGAAATGGCGTTCACGAAGATAACAGTCCAATAGAAGATTCGATAAAGTGTGAACCTTTGGAATTGACTGGAGGCAACGGTGGCACAGGTCCCCATAATGAGGATTCTTCGGATTCTGGCGCGGCCGCATCGGATCGACCACCTGCATCGGCAAGTAGTAACGAGCATGAACCTGAACCCGAACATCCACCTACGCCAAATTACATGCAAGAAAGTAAACTTTTTACTTCGACGCCAGGAAGCTTCAATTTTAGTATGGCGGCGCTAACCACAGACCATTCACCATTGTCAGGTGAGTTCTGGCTGGGAACCTTTTATGCGGCCTGTACGCATTGAACAATTTGGTAGATTTACTCTTTTTCATTTTCATTTGTGTTTTTGTAACTTGCGTAAGCCTCATAAACTAATTTCTGCTTCCCACCTTTGCCCGATTTTATTTTTTAAAAAGTGCAGACTTTTTTCTTCATTGCCTAATTTTTCAAAACTAGCTAACCCGAATGGAAACCTAAATCCTTCTTAATCTGTATCAACAGCGCCAAGTTTAACCTAAACTCATTTCAATCCGAATAAATGTAGCCTCGAATTCATTCAAATTCATTTAGATTTATTTGGATCAAACTTTTGGATTGAAACCGATAATAATATGAGTGTCAATTAAACTTGGTGTTGATGTTCGCCTTGAGAAAGATTAAATACATGTTTCGGATTAGCTCGAAATCAAATCCTATCCGATACCTTTGTATGTGCAATTATTATCTGTCACAGTTGCCAATCATCATCTTTCTTAAATCAGTTAACATTTTTACTACTTTCAAACAGTGATGGGAAACTTGTTACATTTGGTTCACAATAGGTCGATTTTAACTAAACGGTGAGGCAGTCAGACCTTAATTTGATTAGCAATTAGTAACATTCAAGAAATTGTTGGTCAAGTTTAACATATTGAGATTTTGAGAGTGTAACATGTAATTTTAAAAATATTCAAGTTTGAAAACATTCAAATAGGATATATTAATGGTGCACAAAGGCCAGCTTGCCAAATGAAATTTGTGAAAATACAGAAAAGCTTCAAATTTGGAACTTTCTAAGTTGGTAGTATTCCAAATTGAAAGCAATACAAACTGGAAAGTATTAAAATTAAAAAGAATAACAAAATGTAAAGCATTTAATTGTTGTAAAATTCTGATAATTTTAGAAGAGAAAATTTTAATCACTTGTAATTTATATGAATTATTTAATTATGTGTATTGCAAAATTAGTAAGAATTACAAAATCTTAAGCATTTAAACTCAAATAGTTAACTCTTGAAGTCGTTAAGTATATAGATATAATTTATAGTTTCAACAATTTTGGATTTGATAAAATTGTAAATTAAACTAATTAATATTTATTCAGAGTTCCAAGCAATCTAACTATACATTTTATAAACGTATTTAAATGTACTTAATTTAAATGGAAGCGATATAATGTTTGGGAAATATTTAAATGAAAAGAATTTTAGCTCCATAATTGGAAATAAACTAACTCAATATTATTTCGAATTTGGAAATATGATAAAAATATAAAATGTCAAATAAAATGAAGATATCCCCTATTTTTATACAAATTTCCACTATTTGTATTCTTTTCCCGAATTAGGATTTGTGAGTCCTGCTTACGTGTTGTATTTGTATTCTTGTATCGTGAAATGATGTAATATGCAAAAGATAAAAAGGTTGCTCTATTTTCCTTTCGATGTGTCATTTGTATTTTAGTTTGCTTTAAAGACTATAAATTTTTTTTACTCGGACTTTTCATAACATACGTGACGTCTTCTTTTTTCTATATCTGTTATTCCTCTACAAATTGTGTACCCTTCTTTCAGATGCAGAATATGTTTATAATGGCTATTCATATTTTAATTAATATTTTTCTAAACTATCTAAACAAATCCTGCAAGTTGCATTGATTAAGCATGTGTGTCCGCCTTATTCACCAATTTTATGTGTATGCGTTTTTCCATAAAATCGTTATACTTGCTTGCATACACGATATATGTCTCATTCATACAGAATTGCGAAATTGCGTACAGGTCTTATAGAGCCTTCTCATAAGGAAGCTTTCTTTCTACTTGTGACCATAGTGAAATTTCCAGGTTTGGGTCACGGGTTGCAAACACCGGACTTGGCAGGCACTTCGCAAGGTAAGAAAACATCCATTCAGACAATACAATTCCCTGAAATCACAAGAATCTCAGAATCATCGAATCTTTATCTCTTTTTATTTATAATAATACATCCGTGTCGATAAATCTGATTCTCAATTCTGCTTGATTTCGGTGGCTACTATCCGCTACTTTTTTATTTTTCGATCGGTAACCGAAATATTCTAGACGAATTATACTCCTCTGCAATGTTGCGGTCCGATGAGAAAACACCACTATGACTTGTGCAGTTATATCAAACTAACAAAATCACAAATGATCAAAATTCAAAGTTTTATTGGTTGCGGTGAAAAATCATACTCTTTCTCTCTGCTTGGAAGATTAAATTTCTTCTAATTGGCATGCATTACCAAATCATCAAAATCATCATTCTGTACTTTATGATTAGATACCATTACGAATCGCTCGCATTTCATAAAATCATTCGTGGAAATCTAAGGCTCGGAGGCAAATGGATGTTTCCAAAATTCATAACCATTATTATCATTATTATTATATATTATTCGTTTTAGAAATATAAAATAAATATAAAATCCTTGCCCACGAGTCCATAGACCCACTGTAATTGGCGAAGAACAAGAAAGAGAGAAAAGCCAGTTTGAAATCACTGTACAATATAAGCCCACTGCAGGCGTTATCTTATAATAGAATAATTTATAATAATAGCCGAAAATTTAGTAGGTAATATAACATTTAGAGGTCCGACACTGCAGTGGCTAGCAGTAAGATATAGTCCATGGTTTTCTTTATTAACTTTTTTTTTACATTTTATTTCCTTTTGAGTCTCTTGTCGCGAAGTTGACGATGAAAGTTACTCACAAAACACAATGCATTGATCAATGACGTTTTTGTTACTTCATATTATTATTAACCTTTGCCGTGCTCGTACTGTCCAATTTGTCGCATAAATTTCTGTTAGTGTTGTCGTCGTCCCGTCAATTCGTCGGCCTTGCAAAGAAATCCCGCCGACATTGCTCATACGTGCATTTTATATTACAGTACATTTATACGAATTACCGTACGTTGATTTATTATAGTAAACAATACAAACTTAGGAATTTATGATTTATAATTATGACTTACTCATAAAAGTAGTCATTTGAAAAAACTCATTATGATATCGTGAAACGTATTTCTTTCGAGTGTAAAAGAGGATGTGATAGAGTCTCCACTTATCACCTTTACTGCTTTATTGTTATTCGATCTGTATAACAATAATATTGTATTCTCGTGGATTAAAAAGACACCGTTCATGGCAACCGGAACATGATCTTTCCTTCAAATCCAAGAGTGTCACTCTTCGCGATAAGATACTTCTAATTTTCCATTTTTCTTTTTTTTTTTAACGTGTGATCTTTATTTATTTTACCTCTAACCCTTACGTTCAATCTTGAGTCTTTTTAAAATTCATTGAGAAAGATACACTTTTATGGGCCAGGTGACTTTTTTGGAAAGTTTCATTTATTCTGCCATCTGCTTATCAGTTTTACATATCACTGTAAAAAGTAAAAAGCTTCGAACGTGAAACACAACCACGGTTTATCGAGTTTATTTGAATGCATAATATTCTTAAGATAGACCTGTCTGGAACTTATAAAATGTTGCACAGATAAGAGTCTTTATCTCAATTTCAAATTAACGAAATGAGTTCTAAATTTTAGAAAAACTTAAAGAAAATTGTCAGTCAAGATTTCTTGTTAATAGATTTCTCGCTGGCTCATATGGAACTTTCCTAATAAAAAATTAAAGCAAAATTTTTATTTCGCTGAAACAAAAACTGTTTTTAAGCTCGGGGTATCAACTGGATAACCTTTTGTTTGTGGTATTAGTGGATTCTATTTAAAAAAAATGAAATCGAGGATTTCATTTCTCAACTTTTCTATTAAAAAAATAAAATTTATGTTAAACATTTTATTTGATCAAACGTCAAAAGCTTGAAATTGCGAAAATAGATCCTGAAGACACATATAAAAAAGATAAAGTTGCTATAAAATTGTGTTTGCTTAGAATTAAACTGAAAAAGAACTAAGGATTCGCACAGTAATTTTTAGAAGCAATTTGGCGACAAGTTTTATTTAAACTTTGGCTAATCTCTTACGTAATTATCTGACTATAATATATACCACGAATAATTTTTAATTTCTGAGGAATTGGGTTATGCGGTAACTTTTAGCTAAATAAAGTGTATCTAGTAATCTACTTCTAAGTAGTGAATTATGATAAGAAATTATTTTGAAAGATTTGGGGAATAAGGAGTTTGTAAATGCTTCAGCAAAAAATAATTCCTAATAAAAGAATTAAATCTTGATAGGAAGGCCTCGAAGAAAAATCGCTTCTTTGTCTGGAAATCGAGACGTTGTGTAAATTCAGGTGCGGCCTTTCGATTAATATTTGAACGCCTGGTTTATGCTAGGTTAGTACTGCAAAATTTATCGCAGGGGCCTTTTGATAAGACAGCAGATGTTATCCGTGAATTTCAAGGTCCTTCTATCTCCTCGTTTCGGACGTGGCCAGCTAAACATTGGCCTAACTAAAAATACAATGACCTTGGTACACCACTTACGTTCCTGCATCGCACTGCTTATTAGGCATATTAAATCGTGTGTCGCCTACCGAAACTCGCTCGCATATCGTTCGTTTTGCCCTTTGACCTACACCGAGGATCGAAGTTACGAAAACGCCTTTAAACTTTTTCTCCTATTCGCATCGCATATCTAATCACCTACTTCATACTTTCATCAAAAACTCTAGATAAAACTTGTTTGGCATAAAGCGTAATTTTTAGAAATTATTTCTTCAGCCTTGGAATTGCCCACTTTTTTCACTTTTCTTTACTTTTGTGTCACGTATTTGATGAAAAGTTCCGTTTTTTTAATTAATCTTTTCCGGCTTACAATTAAATATAAGCAAATTTGAATTTTATCAAATTCCATGCATTATAAATAATTTGAAATATTTTTCATTTATTTATGTAACTTTTATTGATTCAAACGGTTACTCAGTGAAACAATAATTATTTCGTTTTGTTCAGTAGTGACGTTGTGAATTCTAAAGTTATACCATTTGAACGAATAAAAATATTTGTCTTCGAAAATAGTGATGGATTTAAAAGCAATTTTTTTCAGTGTAACTTTTAAAGCTCAAATGTAAATTTTTCAATTGCTCTTTCATTAAAACGCTCTGCATTATTTGACATCATTCACAACAAATTTTAGATATCACTAAAAATCAATATTTTTTATAAATTGGCAAAAAAATATACCAGATGATTTTGACAAGCGAGGAGCCCTTAGATCTTTTAAATGTAAATTGCATCAAAGTTTTTGGCACTACTTAAAATGTAAATTATACCACAGTCTGTAGATAATCTATTTTCTTAAAACTCTAAAAGGAATTTAAAAAAATTTTATGTATAATAATAATTAAGGCAACAATCTTTTATTTTATTTTTAAAAGAGCAAGGTATGTTACTATTTTTAATATTAAATAGCCCCCTTTCACCCAATCTAGTTTCGCTACTGACTCAAGTTTCATTTCGCAAAACCAGTTCTTTCCTATCGCCGAAACTGATAAAGCTTAAGCACACACACAAAAGTTGTAATATTTGCCTTCTTCAGCATATAAAACTTGCCAATAGCTTGAAAATTATCGTTCGAAACTATCAACCTTATGGCTTATAAGATAGCAAATTTCTTATCAGAGATCAGGTCGATCTTCTGATCAGAATCCCAGCACAAACACATTTTTTCACACATCTTAAAAGTACGATTATTTTTTAAATCTGTCAAAGAATGACTTTATTCCCAATACATTCTTCTTCTTATCTGACAGGAATACATACACGACCGAATCTTCTCCTCTTGGGTCTCTCGTTCCTCAATAAATATTGTATTCTCTCTTTTTATCGTCCTGAATGCATAATGTCGTTACGCAAAAAACAATAATGGATGATATACATGGAATAAGATTAAAATAAAAGAATGAAGGAACAGACAAATATGAAAAGTTCATTTATCATCTTCTCTAGTGTAATTTCATTCTAGGAATCTTACTATTTTCTTCTTCTCTTGTCCCAGAAAACGCTGATAGTGTTAATTAGTATTAAACACAATCATTTTTTTTCTCTTCGCTGAGAAGATTAATACAAGCATCCATTTCCTGATGAGTAATTTGATCGTTACAGTTTCTTTTTAATTATTATACATTGTTGTTCAATATTCTTTGACTTTTTATAGTTCAGATTGTCTCGAGAATATTAACTTTTATCAGTTTCTGCAAAAATCAGTCGTTAGTTTTTGAGCTACTTTGCTTTTAAGTAAAAGTCACAAATTTAATCCGTATTGAAGACGGAGATAAACATGCTAATAAGCATTTGCATAATAAGAAGAGAGTAACGTGTTGAGTATAGGTGAGACATTTATAAGAGGCGTCACAACCTGGAAATTGTGCTATTAGTTGGACGGTTTTTTACTTTTTTCATGAGAGTTGTAAATCCTTTAGACTTTATGTTCCGCTTTGTTTGAACGGTGACTTAACTTTTAAAGATCCTTCAAACTTGAAATTTGCTCTGCAGCTCACATCTTTTGTTCTTTCATTCATTCATTTTCACAATTTAGAAAACAAATTAGATTAAATTAATATAAAAACTGAAAAGGAATATTTAGGAACTATGAGAGAATAAAATGTGGTGTAAAATTTCATGGGGAGAAAAGAAGAAGGTAACGTCTGGGCGTGAGGAGACTATAGGGAAAATTGGTAGAAAGAAAGTCTTTCTTCGTAGTGTATTCTTAGCTCCGTTTTGTTGATGAAAAAGAAAGAGGGGGTGGAATTAATGTCAAAAAATAGTTGCGCTAGAAGTCTGATCTCTTTTTTTGTATCTTCTGTCTTCTCTCGTCTCGCGCTTCATGTTTTTCATTTTTTCCTCGTAAAACACCCCTCGCAAAGGGAACCTGTTGTAAAATCCTACCGCGTAAAAATAGCGGCACAGAACTGAGCGAACTACTTTTCTGTGCTGTATCAGAGGCCGCATTGTAGCCTCCTGATGCAACGGATCGGGGCAAGTATTTATTCTGCGACGCATCCTCCGAACTCTGGGCACTACGACAATGAGAAGATGCATCCTTTTAAATACTATTTGTACGATGAATTAGCCAGCTTGGTTTTTAATGTGAAAGAATTTTGCAATCGGATACGTTATTCTTTATAATTACTTTCGATCCCTTGCAGCCAAAAATAATTAATTTTAATATAGATATTTCTCAATTCAGAAGAATTAAAAGTTTTAACTGCTTAAAATTTTAGCCTTCTGAGTTTATAATTGTGGTAATACTCCCTGCAGGGCTTAGAAAAGAGGGTGACGCAAATCAATTTTATGAAATTATTCTCCTACGTTCGGCCAATTTTCGGCACAGATGCTGATTCCCTGTTCCCTCTTTTCTTCGGTTCTAATTTACTTGATTGCAATTTCCAATGTCAGGGAATCTAATTATGCACGATTGTCTCAAAAGAAAGTTCTCTTCCCATCTTTCACAATCAAGGATCTTCTATTTAAGTTGTCAAATTCGAATCATGAATTCTACTTTTATGATGTCCAGTTCCCATAGTGTTATTGGAATTTCTAAAAAAATTGATGATATAAAATATCTGATTTTGTTTATCGGTTTTTGTCACCTGACAATCGACTGCCAAAATTAGAAAGGAATCCTCGAAGGAATCTTTGCAGAATATTGCACGTTGCTCAATGCACATTCGATTTTTATCAACACTTTTATCCGATAA
Organism: Druon quercuslanigerum; assembly: GCA_010014905.2. Taxonomy (NCBI): domain Eukaryota; kingdom Metazoa; phylum Arthropoda; class Insecta; order Hymenoptera; family Cynipidae; genus Druon; species Druon quercuslanigerum. The sequence goes on from JAAAKG020000017.1 coordinate 2,712,005, forward strand.
ATTTTTTATCTGATGCACTCGACACAAAGAACTCAACAAGGTATGATTCTAATATTGATAACATTAGATAAGGAGAGGAGATATAGTTTCAAATTTTCGAGAACTTGTTGCCATCTGTCTGGGAATTGATAGAGCTTCAAGGTGACGTAATTTGAATTCAGCGGATTTTATTGACGCTTTATAGCTTGGAAATTAATCTCGAATTCGTGGTGTCGTGTGTTGCGACGAGTAGAAATTGAGCTTCTTAACAGTTTTTTATTCCATTTGTCTTTTGTATTCACAGCTGGTCGTTTGTTTATCCTAGTATCTCGCTACAGTATCCAAAGTAGGCAAATTTAATCTTTGTTTGAATTTCATTACTATTATTTTAATTTTAATTTCACTTCGAAGAGTTGGATTTTGTATCTTAGGGCTGGCTTTTATCTATAGTATGAGTGTCGTCAATTCCCAGGTCTAGCCACTTGTTTTCGTGTCTGTGCTATTATCGATGATGAAATTGAAATGACCTCGAAAACTGCGCAATAGTCCGTCTTGCAAATAAAGGAATTGAATGATTTAATATTTCATGCTACCTAAATCACCTAAATACCTTTGAATATAAATAGAGGAATTATCATGAATAAATTCTCGAAATATTTATAAAGTGAATATTTCAACAATCTAGAGCCTAATACAATTGATCCAGTTTCGGGTTCCTGCCACTAGTTGGCAGCAAACTCAAGTCGGTTATTCAAAAGTCTTATTAATTGAGCCCAATTTAATCATTAACTGGATTATTTACTACTATTTAAAACTCTGCTAAATATATATTTTTAAATATCTGAAAAAATTTATAATCTAGAGAATCTATAATCTTCGGTAGATAAAGTAGAAATCAGGGTTCGGCATATTATCACTTAAACGTACCTTGTTACCTTAAAGTTACTTTTATTGAGTAAATCGAAATTTCAATAAAGGAGAGTCTGTTATCAGTCAAACATGAATTCCTCTGCATTATCAACTTATTTTTATTATTTTCATCATAATTTGAATATAATGTAAATTTCAAGTTCTCATGTTTGCTCGAGGCAGTTTTTTATATTTTTATAGAGAGAGAAATTCCCTCTTTTGCAGGGACTGTAATCTAATATCCATCTTAGAAGAGGAGCTTTATTAACACCCGTGAGAAAATTCGAGGGGTAGGGTTGAAGATCCGGAAAGTTCTCAAGTTGTATCACCTATATACTACAGAAAAGTTGGGCACATTGGGTATCGAAGAGTTGGGTAACCAATCCGGAAGCCACTCATATTTTTCTCCCTGTTCGCGAGTTGCCTATCGATCGCCACGAGGCTCCAAGCTCAGAGCAGAGTCAACATCAGTCATAATACAGCCCTACGGGCGAGCAGGGTTATTAAGAATAATACGCAACCTAGCTATCCCCCCTTCTTATAGAACACCATCGAGGGTTTAGAGCGGGGTGCGTTGCCAGGGTTACCAACCGGGTAAAATCTCACAAAGAACCAGTGCCATCGCTCCTATAAAGCTTCAAGTCTGTATATTGACATCCTATCCCTATGAGTGTTATAGGCTTTTTACGTACATCCTTGTCCTGTCATCGCTTTCAGTTTCCATACCATCCCGACCTTCCCACAATCTTTCCCCCGTCAACCCTGCGGTCAACGATTACTTTCACATCCAAGGGGAATTCCGTGGTCAGTTACACTCCTAACTGCTCCTAATTATCTTTTAATCATACCCAATTTGCAATAAGATGTTTGTCGTAGATATCAAGGTCGTGGAATTAAAAAGTTTCTTAATATTCTTAGCTAAGTGGGCTATATTGCAGAAAGGGATTTCAATTTGCGTTTGTTAGGCTGGAGTTAGCAATTGTTAAATATCTATTCCTATTATATTTATGTATATGTTGGAAGCATACTATTAACTACAGGCACAAGAAGTGACAGCTTCTACTAAAAAAGTTCGAATATCGAGCTGAAATGTCACGTCTCATGACTGTAGTTACTGATAAAAAAGGGTGGCGCCTTCCAAAAGTGCAGAAGTACCATTTTTATTTAGAAAATAAATGCTTTCGATATACGTCAGTGTTGAGTTGCTGCGTGAAAACTTTGATTGAAACATATTATTAGTTTTAGAGAAACGTAGACGTTTTTTCGCTTGAAGTGCAAGTTTTCTCAAGTTTGGACGATGATGAAAAATACAATTTTCGATTTAAGGAAAAAAAATTATTTGTAGCAATAAGTTGCTTTATCCAGAAAGCCGGGAGAAACTTGCACCGGAGAAAAACCGGAATAAAGCCGGGAGAGAAATATTACACCGGGAGATTTTCCGTATTTCATAATTCGTGTGTTTTGTAATTTTTTAAAGTTCGCAATTAGAAAGCACATCATTTTCAAAGTGTTTAGAATAATTAAATTATAAAGGTTCGCAATGTTTCTTGCAATACCTAAAATTCTGCAATTATGAACGGTGAAAATTACACTTATGTTTTCTGTAGAGAAATCATACTTGTTAGAAAAAAATCTATCCAGTCGTGTGAATGTTACTCGATACTACGTGATATGATACTTACAAGATTTTTAATTTTACAATATTTTAGCATCAAAAACGATTACTTATTCAAAATGATAATACCATTTTGCTATTAAATATTCCAAAATTTCATATTAGGAGGCTTGATATTCAGTTTTTAATTTTATAATTTTAAATGTAAATATAAAGCAATTTCGAAATGCAAAGCTTAAAATTATTCAGTTTCAAAAAATTGAATTATATTACAGCCTTCTTGTTGCGTATTATTTGTTTTAATTTTCAATGTTAATATCTTACAATTTTCGGATTTTCAGTTGAATAATTAAACCAAGAAATGATTTCAAATTGAAAAATATTATATTGGACAATTTCAAGAGTGAATAATAGTTCTAAAGGAAGATTTGAAATTAAAAAATTTTTAATTAGGTTTATATAAAAAATTATAAAAATCTATGTAACTGAAACTGATACAGCAGTAAATGAATAATTTCGGTAATTTTAAATGTTTACAATTTTAGAGTTCTGAATTTACGTGTTGAACGCTCAATTTTAAATTTTTATAAGTTTTAATTTTGTAACTAAAATTTAATTGGTTGAATTTTGGAAAGTTTAATTAGCAATTTGAAAGCGAGTAGCTCTTAAGTTAAAATTTACGTCAAATTTTTGACATTTTAAAGGGTTTGATTATGAAAAAGTTTTCATATCACAAGTTTTGGTGACTATAGATTTTTGTAGTTTTAAATGAAGTTCGCATTCGTTCAAGTTTCAAGGCTCAAGCGTAGATTTTTTTTAATTTCTAATTTTTCCTATTCAAAATTACTATTTAGTTTAAAAGTTTTTCTTTGTATAATTCAATTCATTCTTTGTTCAATTGCCAGATCTTAATCCCTTTGAATTTAGAATTGTTCAAAAATTTTCAATTTTTAAATATTTAATTTTTAAGGCTTTTTAATATAAATAGTACAATTTCAATACCGCTGAATTTTAATTGATCTAATTTCGACCCGAAATCTTTCAATTTCGTGCTTCTTCAATTCAAAATAAAATCGTTAAAAAAATTTTTATTTTAGAAGCCTTCAATTCGAAATTATTAATTGACAATTATTGTCTAAAAAAACGTAATTAAAAAAATTTCGTTTATAAGGATTTTTAAATTTGCATGCTTTTCATTTTAGGGAAACAAAATCAAAACACGTGAACGCACGATTTGCGCGCTTGCAATTACTGGTAGTGTGTAATAAAATGCATCTCTGCATTTTTCTTTATCAGACACAAACATTTCCTTATCGTAATTATATGATTCAAAGTCAATCGATTTTATGCAAAAGGGTTTTTTGATTAGTACAACTTTGGTATTTCTCGTCAAATGTAAAAAAAATATAATAAACATTTTTTCAATGACGCTAGAAATCTCAATTTTTAAATTCAAGTTTGAACATTTGATGAACCTTATTCTTTTAGCTTGCTCCTTCAAATCTCATTTTCTGATTTTTCACGACAGGGTTAGAAACTGTTTGTTGTTTTTTGTTATTCTCTTTATACTGGGACTTAGGAAATTATTTCGTGGATTGAGCAGACTAAATAATTATAAAGGAATGCTGGGTCAACTCAGATGTTAATGTTACATTAGAGATTGAAATTACTGAAGCCCAATCTCCTTCATTGATTTATTTTTAACAAAAAACTTCACACAATTATCAGACAATTAATTTACTAAATATTTAAATCACAACCCGGGGAGAAAAGCAAGCTTGAAAATTCTAGGGTCAAGAATTACAATTACTCTGAAGAGGGTTCGAAATTAAAGTCTTTTAAACCGGTCTCAAAGCTCGTGAATTCCCGACAGTCCAGGGGCGATACACAAATTTCGTGGGATCAGAATTTAGCTGCTTTTTGGTCCGAAATTTGAGGGGAAATGCTAACGTAAGAAATTTAGGAAGATAAGGATCGGCGAAGTGATTGTATATGTAATTTGCTATCGCATGATCGAGAGTGAAAGGCTGAATGTGAAGCAATGAAGCATGTTCTAGGCTTATACTAACTGCGGATAAAATCGCACTTGTATTGCGCGTCAGCGTATAATTGCGAGCATGGTTGGACTCAGCCCCCTCCTCTTTGGTTGCAGACCAGGAGGTCGCCGAGGAGGACGGGGGTTGGCAGTCCGCCACAACTACCACCTGTGAGAACCAGCAAGAAGGTCAGCAAACGAGTTCAAACCAAAGTACACCTGCTAGTCAACCCAGTGGCGAGGTGGAGGGTCAGCATCAGCAAGATCACCACCATCAGGAGCTACCAATAATTGACCTCTTAGACGACATAAACGATCATATGCAGATTGTCCTCAAATCCGAACCAATGTCACCGAAAATTGAGACTGTCGAGGATTTGGAGTCCTGTTTATTGGATAATGATTTGGAAAGGCTGCGACGAAACCAAGAGACGAACCAAGAATCAGCACAGTTTTCTCACTTTCGATTTCAGAGAGACAACTCCCATTCAACTGAGAGACTCCGAGACTTTAATCGTAGATCAACCGAACAACAGGAGTCAATGATTTCAACTCGACCTGCAAGTGGAACCTACTGCAGCTTTTGTCAAAAGCATTTTTCGAGAGCCTGGTCATTACAGAGACATCTGGCTGATACGCATTTTTATGTACCTCAAGCATTGTCCTGTGATCAGTGTGGCAGAAGCTACAAGTCTAGGAATAGCCTGGTTAGTCATAAGAGCCAGTATCATGCTAAGAAGGAACGTAAGGATATGGAAGGACAGATGGAAATCACTTATTAATATGAGATGGGCAAAAAGTGGGAGCAGTTTTGATAAATCCGGATTAGAGTTCTAGAGGTTAAAGTTAGTTTGGAAGTGGGGAATATTCAGAGAAATTAATCAAACTGGAAGATCTCTAAACATTTAGATTGATTATATTGTTGAGAATATAGGGAAAATTTCAGAGAAGATGTATAGGATAAGATAAATAATTCAAGTTTAACCTAGTTTGATGGTTGATCAGGTTAGCGGAAGTTAAAATACAGTAGGAACTTGGAATCGTACTAAATTCCTAATTAATTCAAGTTAGTGAATTCTTCACGAATTAATTTTAGGATTCAGAATAAATTTGCGTAAATTTAAATCAATACAACTAATATCAAGTCAATATACGTGAACTCATCTGATCTTACTGCAACTACACTCAAAGTAAATTCAACTATATTGAAGTAAATTTCAAGTCAATTTAAAGGCAGTTGGACGTGATTTAATGATTTTTCTGACATAATTCAAAAGTGCGCCGTTTTTCAAATAATTTATAAATTTTTTTAAAGTATTAATACTGATTGTTAATTGTAATAACAATTCGGTCAAATGCAGTTGAGGAAAATTAGCTAAAAATTAAAAAAATTTAGCTGCGATATAAGTCATTGGAATTCAACGTAATTTAATGAAATTTATATTTATTCAGAAAAATTGATCTCTAACAAATTAAATTATATTATTAGTAAATGTAACTAAATTTGCAAAAAAATTAAAATATATTTGCGTAAATTCTAGTAAAGTTTCATTAGGTTTATACTTAATGCAAGTGAATGTCAAGTTAACTCAACTCGATTTGACTGAATTTAAGTTGTGGTCGAATAAATTTAATATATATATAAAGTCATTTTTGTAGATTTAATTTTTAGCGAAGTAGATCATTCGCATTCTTTTAAAGTGAAAAAACTTAAATTTTTTATTAAATATCATTGGGCCATTTTTAAAGGATATTCCCTATTTAGAACTCTAATCTGGATATATAGTCGACTGCTAAATTTTTTAATTGTATTATTGAGCATTCATTGTGCATGGGAAACAATGTGTAGGATTTCAAAAATTGCTTCAAATTCACAATTCAAATGCCTGTTTTTTGATTGTGGTCGGATAATTAAATTTTCATCATTGTTACCAGAAAAAGGGGATATTCGCGTGGAAACGGGAGGGATAAATTACCGATATCAGAACATCTTTGTAGAATAGCTATCATTCAGTGGGATTGAGTATCAGTTACATTGCGCGAATGAGATATAACTCACGTAACAAATGGGTATTCACTGTTTGAATGGTCGTTGGATCAACGAAAAAGCAAAATCGAGTATCGTTTTCCGCACTCATTGAAAATGGGATTCCGCACCGTTAAGCACATTGAGCACAATGGGACGCAATTTTAAATATCGAGAGCGCACAACGAAAAGCATACGGTCGAAGATTATTTTCATCAATTCGGACTTTTAATTTCACCCTTTCTCTATTCTGGAATATAATACTTTCCCTAAAGTTCGCGAGCACGTATCAAGCTTAATTCTTTACATTTTTAGTTTTCTTTGTTTTACTAAAAAACTTATAAAAGTTAGTAGCAGGTAATGTTTTATCTTGATTGTAACTACTTTTCTCTCATGCACAATTTATGATCGTATACCTGACTGTGTTTTTTACGCTTTACCAAAAAAGTGAGATTAATTATGTAACAGATCTGCTCGGTTCATAGGGGCAGCTAGTGAGGTAACTTAATTTATTGAAATCATTTTTACGTTATGAATTGACCAAGAGCCTCAGTTTTCATTCATCAAAAACACAATCCTATTTTTATATTGTTCTCTCGGTTCGCTGTACTATTTTGATTAAAATTCTAACTTTCATTGGCGTAACCCCTAGTCATCTGCAAAATACAATTTTTTCTTTGAACTTAAACTTGTATGCTGTTGTATTACCATAAGATAACAAATAAACTGTAAAGTTTAGAAAATGCATTCTTTCATTTCTATCACATGGAATAGGGATTTTCTAATCATTTACGAATCTGCTGATCGCAGAACCTCCGCCTTGTTCATCGCATCAGCCCATTGAAACACATCACACCTGTAAATATTTATATATCTACATAAACGTACAAGTCTGCTCTACTATCTCCTGCTGTAAATAATATGCATCAACATGGATCCATCTGGTGCCTTTGACCTGAAAACTAACGTCATCGCTCTCAAACGATCACTGGAATCTTGGATTGCTTGTACTCCTATGTATGAACTAAGCCCGTTAATTAATACGTTTTGTTGTAAAGATGGTTTGCTTCTCACCCTCTAAAATCTTACATAAAAGTTTCTTTCTCTCTTTATCCATTTTATTTGTTTGAATCATTGCCTACACGGCCTCTATACTATAATAACTAAATTTACTTTCATCACTATATGCACTCGAAGCTTTAATCTGAATTGATAAAGAGGGAAATTCTTCTTGAAGAATTTTTTGGTGAGGGAAAGAGTGGAACATCTGCGTGGATGAAAAGAAGCGAGGTATATGGTTTAACCAAGCGAAATTAAAAAAAAAATCGAAATCACAAATTCGGGCACGGCTTATCGGGTGACGGTGGCAAAGTGACTAAGGCACACGGTTTAAAGGTGTTATTGAATGAGATGGGATTGATATGAGATAAAATGATTATTAAGAGGAGATAATAAGATGAACTAATATGATGAGATAATATGAAAATTCTGAAAAATTGTGAAAAAGCGTCAGTTTGAAGTCGCTTAAAGATTCGAGACGTGAACAAAAACAAAAGTAACCCTGTGTCTGGTTCTGCCGCCAGGTCTGTTGGCCGGCAGCAGCACGACCGATGAGTTTCGATGCGAGCCTTGCAACAAAAACCTGACTTCCTTAACGCGGTTGAAGCGGCATATACAGAACGTGCACACCAGGCCCAGCAAGGAACCGATCTGTAACATCTGCAAGAGGGTTTACTCCAGTCTCAACAGCCTCCGGAACCATAAGAGCATCTATCATCGACAACACAGCAAGAATGAACAGCAACGAAGGGAGGAGGAAGAGCTGAGACAACAACAAAGGGACCAGTCGGACCGACCTTATTCTCAGCAGCAACAACATCAGCGCTTAGGATGAGGCCGGTTCTGCAGTCCGCATGGATGAGTTCCTTAATAACTGATAACTGATAACTGATAACTGATAACTGATACCTGATAACTGGGGTCTTTGGTAACCTTGGTTCCAATCGAAAATTATTACAATTTTCATGTTTTTTACGTGGTCTTCCGATTACTGAATTACGAGTTACGACGTGTAGTAGATTAAAGAAGAATGTCGTGCCAAAGTGAACTTTCTCGATGATAGTCATGTTGGAAGTTAAGTGAGAGAGCGTGATCATTGTCCAAGGTCAAGCTAAACAGTACCTTGATTGTACATTGTATCACAACCCACGGTTTGAGTAACGTGATATGTAAATAATTATTGTAGAGACCACACATTTCCGGGATCTTGATTCAGTGGGTGACAAATTTTATTGGTAACTTATTGCATTTTTAAGAATTATTGGTAACGCTATAGAAAAGTAATTTTGCGAATTTTTATTATTTCCCAGCAAAATTAGTTTTACTTTCTTGATTTTGATTTCAAATAATAAAACCAGTACTGTACTGTTGTTTCTTAACCATTCTTCCTTGGGTTTCCGTCTCTAAGTTCTCATCTCAATTTTCATAGAAGAACAATTGTTAAGTGCGAGTGGTCCGGATGCTTATTTTGAAACTGAAGAATTTAACTTGATGACATTTTTAGAAATGACAGAGTATATACAAGGGTTCGTCTGTCTGGTCTATTGAATTTTTTTGTTGTGCGAATAGTACAATTTTGATATTTTTTTAATTTAATGTGACTTGGAACAGAACTTTAGTACTTGTACTATTTAAACAAAAATCAAACTTCAATTGGCCAGACATACGCGCGAATGTATATTTTCTTTAATTTCCGTGTAAAATAATTAAAATTTTAAAGTTACTTTTCTATACCTTCAGTAAGTTTTTGTTAAATAAGATTTTAATTAGGATTTTATAGTTTGGTGGCTTTTTCGCAGATATAAGTTTTTTGTGTAGAAAGTTTAATGTTAAATAGATTTTACCGAAATTTTAGCACTAAGAGCCAAATGGTTGTTCGTCCAGAGTAAATGCATCCCTATATAAATTCATGCAAGTTTGCGATTACTAAAGAAGCTCTGCTATAATTTTATACTTAAAAATTGGTTTTGTTTCTATCTCGATTAGCAGTTTTGCCATTTTTTTTTATTTTTGTCTAAAGAAAAAGAATGACTCGATGTGAGCAATAAAAAAAATCATCTGTTCGAAACCAAAAGCCGATATTGCTATGCATTTTAAATTGATGTCTAATGAATGCAAATCTGTTTACAAAAAACTTATACAACAATCAATATAAAGTGTCTAATTTTATTCTGAAAGTTGTTTATAATTATTATCAATTAATAGGATGGATCACATAATTTTGGGAGTATGATAAATATCAATATTAGAGAGTTTCCAACGTTTTTCTAACACTATTTTCGATATAAAATTTTGTACAAAGATATCATACAATAGGTCCGAAGAAACTACATATGACAAGCTCTCTAACTGCCTTCACTGTCGAACTAATAGTATATCTCTCGATTTATGTATGCTTATAAACTTTGTTTTTTCTCTTTGAGATTTAACCAAATTTCTTCTGCATTTTTTTTTAGATTAGACAAATAATTTCATAGTACTCCACGTTTGTTGCATTGGCAAGTATAGATATATATATATATATATATATATATATGTATATATATATATATATATATATATATATATATAACCACCCATCTCACCCCC
>JAAAKG020000017.1:2722316-2732423 GCA_010014905.2 Druon quercuslanigerum
TTATATTTACGTATGTATGTATGTATATATAGAGTTTAAATAGGAGGAAATATATTTGATTCCTAATGAAATGCCTCAATTATAATTTGAAGACAATTGTTCAACTTTTCTCCCGGGGAAGCATTGAGAATGGTATGTTAAAAAATGTACCAAAAGCATGATTTTTAGATGTGATTTATAATTGTCCCACTTTTTATAGTCCAGTCGCCCACCCATAACACTTATGTGTATACTGAAAGGTCTAAAATGTACCTTGAATTTAAAAGGCCGAGAAAAGTCCCCTGATTATGAATTTCTAGAGTATTTCATTTAAAACCTTGCGACTTTTTTATTTAGACTATTAAATCTGGATGGATCTTTTAAATAACAATTATTCTGAATGTTAACACAAAGAACAAGATTTCGGTGAAATTTTTTCATTAGGTTCAACTCTCAAGAAGAATTTTATGAATGGATGCCTTAATTTATAAAAACAGCATAATCGTTGAGCTGATATTGAAAAGAATAACAAAATTTATCAGAGAGCCATAAAAAATAAAAATTCACAGTCTTGAAAAATTTGGATAAAAAAAGATATTTTCTTGCTGAGGGAATTTTTTTAAAAGTTTTGAAATTTCGAGATATAACTGTACAATTACATAAAGTTTTTTCCAATTGTTCTTTTGGCCCAATGTCACAATAAGTTATTCATTTTTTAAAATGAATTTAAATAAAAAATTATCAGGTCGTCGGAAAATGACTAAGTATTCATAATCAGGAGATATTTCTGGGTATTTGAAACTCATTTAGAGTGCACAGTAGTGTTATTGACGACTGGACTGTTAAGTTTTCGACTATTCTGATCCTGCACTGCGTTCCACGTATAACGTACCTGTTGTATTCTGAACCGTACGAGAGAGAGAAATAGATCATTGCTGACAATAAGAGGCAGGAATAAGGAAATACAAGTTCCAGAAAAGGAGGATATCGAAGAGCAAGAAGAATATTCCAAAAGAGAACAAGAGTATTACAAAAAATTATGAATATTTCAAAAGATCAATAGTTAATAATGAAAAAACATTGAAGAAGATCAAGAATATTGAAAAGATCAATAATATTCCAAAGATCAAGAATATTCAAAAAAAGAATCGACAATGACATAAGGCATAACGCACTAATCAGCCAATCGCACTGGAATGCATCTTTCAAACTTTTCTAAAATTCATTCAATCCGGAGAGACCAACGCTACATCATCAAGAGTTTGCTTCACGAAGATTTTGATCCAATCGGTAAATCAAAACACTCTCAGTTTCTTTTTTCTTTTCCATTTCATGTTCTGTGTATTGTTCGAACTCATTAATCATGATCCATTTTGGCGTCATTTTACATATTACATCATCATAATCTTTTAGTTCATTTTATTATAAGCTGAAGTGGTTCATTTTTATCGTAGAAATGATGCGTTATGCCTTAGGTTGTTTGGAACTTGAATGCCATCTCCTTTAGCTTCTCTCGAGGTCTCAGAATACAACAGAAGCTTCTTATACGTAGAAGATTGAAAAAATTGAAAAAAAATTTAAAAAAATTAAGTTTGTATAAAAGAAAAAACAATATTTGAATGTTCGGTTGCGCGTAGTAGTTCCGGCAAGACGAGTCACATTACCATGATCAATGACAAACCAGAGCCCCGAGCCTTTCTCTCATATTAAGACAACTCTTTGACCTGTGAGCGAAGAGTTGGCATAAAATAAAATAAAAAAACTAGCCCTAGTCTCAGAATAAAGAAAAGCCCTCTTCTTGTACCGTAGACAAAATGCCACCCTTCCACAGCCTACACCCTCACAGCACCCTCTGTCTATAGAAAATACCAGCATCGTACTAATGTGTCCACAATATTAATGGCAGCCGTATCTTTGTTCTTGTTTGTTCCCGGTCCCGGTCTCGCTCGGCTATACGTGCTCTGGTTCGTCATTGTTCTGTGTGTACCTCTACTACTACCTACCTTCACGAACGGATTTGTGTGCTGGGGGTCCATCCACACGTGGAACTCTCCGTTGTCTCCTCTCCGCCGCAATATTGGTTCGTAACGGAAACAAAATATATTATTTAATTGGGAAACGTACATGTAACGGTGCTTGGTTGGTCTTTGCTTTAACAACAATTTAAATATTATTTTTCATTTATTTGTTTTTGTATTTTAACGATTCGCGTACCGTCGATTATATTCATCATTCTCACTCACTTTCGTTTCTTATTCATTCTATTCATCTCTATTCTTTTCCATCCTTCTTTTTCTATTCTTCTATTCTCCTATTCTTCTTTTCTTCTATTTTTCTCTATTCTTTTATATCATTTTCTATTCTTTTTATTTATTTACAATTCATCACTCATCTTTCAATTTCCTTTTTCTTTTTCACTTATCATTTTCTTGCGCCTCGAAAAGGTCCGCCTTCAGCGATTCTGGCGATGCGTCTTTCCCATCCGTTGCATGGCAGTCTTTTGCCACCCGGTGTGTGCTACACATGCGACGTTTGTGGGAAGACTTTGTCGACAAAGTTGACGTTGAAGCGACACAAAGAGCAGCAACACTTTCAGCCTCTGAACAGCGCGGTCTGCGCACTCTGTCATAAAGTGTTCAGAACTCTGAACAGCCTTAACAACCACAAGAGCATCTACCATCGTAGGCAGAAATAGAGCTTGCCATGAAAACGCGATTGGCGAGATAAATTTGAGATAAAAAATCTCGTCAATCGCGTTGCCCATCAGGGTCAAATCTCGAAGGATTATCGAGCTTAGAGGCTTGTTCGTTACATAGCTGTTAGGAAAGGCAGGGCCGTCTTGAGTCGCGGACTTGTCGTACTCGAAATTTATCAAAAAACTTTCAAACAACCAGTGTCATTGTGATAATTTATACTTTTAATATTCGCTTTCAAAGTATTGCTAATCTTTTTAAAATTATCTGCTTTTAAATCTTTATCAGATTTTAGATGTCGCTGAAACAGCTTCGATCTGTTTTTAAAATAAAATCTATTAGTTAGGAGGTTTGTACAGTTGCCTTACATATTATATGTAGATATCGACTTTGTACAAATTTTGCTCATTTATTTAAGTGCAATTCGAAATTGGTGCTTATATTAGCTTGAATACTTGTAAATAAGAAACATGTCAGATGGTCGAAAGAAGGCAATTTTTGTTTTTAATTTGAATAAGGGCATTAGGTTGCAACTCTAAACAAAAAAATCTTTTTCTTTACGAGTATACATGCAGAGCTTTCTTTGAGAAACTAAGATCTACTGTTAATTTCGCATTTTGCAATTTCAACTAAAAAAAGGCGCTTTTTCAAACAATCATTGATCAAATATACTTATTTTGATGAAGATAGTATCTTACATTCATACGTGTTTCAAGGCATTAGATTACGCGTTCTTTCTATAAAGAAAAAACATATTTTTTTATCTAAAAAAAAAATTTATCTTGAGGGAGATCAATAATTTTTTTTAGTCTATCACGAAAACATATATTTTCGTCATTTTTAGTTTTTTTTTTTAACTCTCAACAAGATTTATCAGAAAAAATGTCATCCTGTTTCCTGTACAAAAAATAACTTTGTGGTCTGATAATGGAAAAATTTAAAAATAGCGTTCAAAAAGACATAAATACCGATTTTTCAAAAATAATATAAAATGCATAGAATTCTTTGTCCTTATCGAAAATGGTTTATTGGTCACTGCTAGAATTAAAAAAGTACAATTAGAATTTATAAAACTTTGAAACTGAAATTTTTAGAAAGAGCATTTCTTGACATACTTTAAAGGATAAAAAATGTTCTGAATGGATTTTTTCAGAAAAAGTGCTGTACAAGAAGTTACTTCAAGAGGAGAAAATCCATTTTAGTATTAATATTACCATAGAAATTCCACTAGTGCCTCTTTTTAAACAGTAGAGAAATATAGAAATTTTATCGTAAATTCAAACTTTCATAAACAAGTAAACTATCTAGGAATCTTTCATCTGAAATATAAGATACAAATTCACTTACATATCTCTAAAGTTAAAAGTGAATTTATTCATAAATGACAAGGTCTATTGATGTGGAGAAAAAAAAACTGCAAAATGTCCGACGGAATTTTACTTACATATGATTTGAAGATAACTGGAACATCTGTTTTAATTTATCTAACACACATAAGAGCATACTTTTTCACCTCTTGAATATTTTTTCAAGCCATTAAAGTTCCAAGTCTCTATTAGAAACAGGCGAGTAGACTTTTATCTTAAAAATATGTTTTCAGACCACTAAACTTTCAAGTCGTCCCTATTAATAAAAAAACGCAGTATAAATGTTTAAGATACTGTATACAACTTTTAGAATTTCAATATGTGTACTATTTTACCTAATCTCGCTCTGAAAGTTTCATATTTATATTTTTTAAATTAAAAACCTTAGCAATATTTTGTTTCCGATAGTAAACGATGTTTTCGGCTCCGACTCGTCTGCGGTGATTGTCTTGCAATAGTTTTATAAAACTCCGCGGAGAAACACAGTGCTTCCAAGTGTGGTAAAAATGTGCAAGACCGAAGACTTCGAAAGCGATCTGTAAATCAGAAAAAAGTGCGAAAAAAGCTGACCTAGCTTGAGATACGCCCGTTATAAGAGTTTTATCGGTTGTTACAATTAGGCGAAATTATCTGGTGATTAATGATTACAAATAATTCTAAGGCGTTTTCCAAAAAAAAAAACGTCTAGTATGAACAAAGACTCTCGTAATTTTTCTACGCGCAAGGTACGTCTTAGAAATGGCGAAAGACAGTATGGAAAGACGGAATTTCTCTTGCCCGTTAGGTTCGACTCGTTTTTTTTTTAAATGAGCGATTATTTTTACAATTATTATTATTGTTAAGCGTATAGTGCGTACACTGATTCGAAGCGGTGATACGAATAGCCAAGTTGGAAACGCGGCTTTTAATCGCGAACTATAATTAGGTTCTATGAAGGTGAGAAATGAAGTAAAAAACTTCCAGGCGTCAAAGACGTCATCGTCCAACTAACTTTTAGGATGAAAAAAACATGTAATGTTACAAGACTGTACGAACTCTAATTAACTACAAAACTCAAGATTTGTTATAATTTCAGACTTGTGAAAAGTGCAGAATCTGCCCAAGGGACAACTCTTCACAATTCTCGATCATATCTTCCCAAACCTTTTTTTAAAAGTGGAAGCTGAATTGTCTCTTGGCGAAAGCTTGCGACCGAAGAAGAAATTCAATAATAATATATTTTAGCTTAATATATTCATTCCAGATCAAATGCTTTAATGGTGGGAACCTTAGCATTAGGGCGTGTTTTTAAGACGCTGTTAACATGGCTTTACAAAAATACTTTATATATATATATATATATCGTTAACGTCACGTTTTTTAGCGTTTTCCACTTTTCCCAAGTCTGAACTACAATACTCACCATCAACCCCCTCCCTCTTTCCACTCACACCATTTTGATTTCCCCGATCACCCTCTTCCGATTTCACGCCGCGAAAAGCACTTCGCTCTCGAAGAGCAAAGTTTGCCAGTTTAGCTGGAAATGAAAATTGACAGCCACGGTCCATTGACACTGACAGATTACTATGTACTAAGTAAATAATATTAGCTGCATATGCATATAGCCCACTACATACAATATACGTATATTTTAGTAGAACTTTGATGAGCCACGTGAAACACAAAGCCTTCTTGATAAGCGAGTCCTTTTTTGATCGAATTGTTTTTTCACCTAGTTGACTTAACTTTGTAAAAATCGTATCTTTTTCTTTTTTGTGAAATTGTATCAGTTTTATCAAAATATGTGCTCAATTTTATCATTTTTTCGAATTTACTTTCGATTTCTACTCCTTCTCATTGTGAGACTGTATATAAATGACAAAGAACATGTATAGAATTAGTAGTAAAAAATGATAGTTCCAGAAGGCTTTGTTCGACCCTGAGGAATGAACTTATTAGACAGGCTAGGTATCGTCGTATCAACTACTCGTAGCAAGGCTGACGCAAACTGTCCGCGAACGACATAAAATTACATATATATGATATACATATACTATATTTTACAGTATGCCGATATAATTCGCCACATGAAACCTACACACGTATACAGACACACGTTATAGATAGGCTATGATAGAATAATTTAGAATATTTTCAATTAATCGTTTCGACTCCTACGCGATACTGCAAACTTACAATTAGGGGATATTGTTTTATAATCAAGAAAAGAATTTGGGAAATGGTCATCATCTTTTACTAGATCTTTCTTGGAATTTTGAAGCAAAAGATGTATTAAGATGAAAATTGATTGAACTCATCTTGGTTGAAAAAGGGGTTATTGGTAGTGATTAGGAGATTAGATTAAACAGTGAGAGATGCTGAATTCGAAATTAAGTGATAAATAGTGCCAGATATTTCATCTATATATTTGAATCAGAAAATGAAATCGAAATTTCTACTTCATTAATATGTTCGAAACGGATACATTTTCAAACGAAATTCTTAACCGAGAGTTATATATGAATTGTTTTAAAGGTATACAAAATCGAAAGTTGTAGTGTTTTCAATTTTGATGTATTAAATTGAAACTTTTAAAGTTAAATATTTTTAATTTCAAAGCTATAATTGTTTGAAAAATGTTCATTTGAAACTGTGATCTGCTTTAGGTAAATTTCTGAAATTGGCTCTATTTCGATTAGATTTTTCAATTCGAATTTTATTTTTTGTGGATCCAGAAAGTTTGATCTGCTCTTTTTGGTACATAGTTGAAATTTTGGACACTATAATTCTAAATCTCTAAATTATAAGACCGTAATATAGAATTCTGAATTAAAATTACTCGTGATTTAATTTAGTATTTTAGAAAAGAATTTTTTCTAGCATTTCCAAAGAATTTAGAATAATTGAAAAATTCGAGTTTTAGTTGTATATTTAGTAGCCACTATAAAAGCAAAAGACTGCCCTTTCAAAATATTTATATTTTTATAAGTTTTAAAAATATCGTCTTATTTCTTCACGGTGTGTTTCTCTTTGAAATAAAAATTTCAAAGTCTTGAATAGTCATTATAATAAATTATTATAGTAATTATTTATTGGTTTTAATTCGATCGACGAACAAAAAAAGTGAAAGCTATTTAAAAAAAATATTCATTCTTTATTATTTGAAGAAATTTGAATATATTATTTAGTTATACATTACTAAATTAAAAGGCTGAATGTGATAAATTTGTCTAAGTAATTGGATGTCATCAATAATTTCCTTTTTTCATATGATCATTTCTCTGATTGTCTAAGAGAATTATTCTGAACAATTGCCTGTACTATATACAAAAATATGATATAATTTTTGTTCAACATTTATAGAATGTTAAAAAGTAGTATGATAGGTTGATACCCTTAGATGATTTTGAATTTCACGTGGGAGTCGGAACGCGATATACAAATGAGAAGAGGATATAATTTAGACGGAAGTTCGGAGCGGAAATGAAGAACGAAGCTTTAAATTACGAGAATATAATGAGATACAATTTTATAGTAGTCAAAGACAAAGAAAGAACTGATATTGATAATATTTAAAACTATATAGACTATTTCCAAGAAATTGACTTGATGACTACTGTAAAAATGGCCAAATAATTAATTACGCGAATTAATAAAGTAATTGTCACCACCCCGGTTGCTGGGCGGCGCCTATATTATGAGAATAATAAATTATTAATGAAATTAATATAAATCAAATGGAATATTTAATTGCAGAATATGATTTTTATGTTAGTAGAGTTTATGTTTGAGTTCTGTTCTCTCTTATGTGTGTTTTTTTACAATTACACGACACTCTCTGCGACTGCAATTGCAATTCAATGACGAATTTCAAAAATTCTTTTCGAAAGCTTGTCGTCGAGTCGGTTTTGCGTTTCGCTCGTCGATCTTGAAAGTGAATTATTTTCGACAATCGGCTTCTGTGATACGGCGACGCGGCCGTTGTTTCTTAATTTGAAAAGACTGAATTCAAATTTGCGCGTGTTTTAGTGAGACGAAACAAAAATCAAAGTAAACAATATACGTCGCGCGTTTACGGTTCGGCCTAAACACGTAGATTGGACTGAATTGGACTGATTCGTCTCGTTGCTTAATTAGTCGACCTATTGGACTGATCTTTATTATTGGACTGATGTTACCAAACTGTTAATTAAAAGTACCTAAGGAGTAAGTTAAAAAGTTTTTTAAAAATGAACACGTCGAAGAAGGCAAAGAAAAGAGAGAGAGAGACTCCGAAAGATTATCGTAATCGAAAAAAATTTTCTTTAATTATATTCGTTCACGTAAATTGCTTTTTTAAGCATTATCATACCAACCCTTCGCTTCTCGTTTCCATGATATCGTAGCGCGCTACAATAAAATGGACAATAGACACTACATACACTTACAGCTTTTTTTTCCTAACATATAATCCATAGACTATGTAATAGGAATTAGATTAAATGACAAAAAAAATCACTACAGCACAGAATCGTTACAATAGCTTACTAGTATAAAATAGCTCCTACGCAATTATGCGTTATCACTGCGCTATGCTGAAGGGACACAAAGCAGACGTGAAAAATAGATTTTTCGTAAATCGGTATAAAATATTGCGAAGCAGAATTTTCGGACCTTTTGAAAAGTTTCAGATCGTATTAAATGCATCAAAATGAAATCAAAGAATAGTATTTCGTTTTAAACTGCTCGCGCATATGTGAACGATAAATTGTTCGATAACCAAAACTCTAAAATACACAGCACATCGCTACGTTATCTTGCTTACTTATTAATTATATTGTTATCTGCCAAGGTGTTCTGGTTATATTATATATTTATTGATGACTATTATTTTTATTATTATATGATTATTATTAATATTATTATTACAATCGTCTTAAGCTATGAGAAATGCATTTTAATATATTTTCACTTTTATATTCTACGAAATGTATACTATTTGGTTTAATAATTCCGTTGTGTTCTTTCTTTCATTTATTTCTAGAAACCTATCACATCCTCACGTAAACCGTAACGATATTACTGTATCATTTTTATTAGCCAGGGATTTTTTAATCAGAGAATTGACTCCATTCATCTGCCCTCAAATTACCACGTTTTAGTGACCATTTAACAAACCAAGGAATTCGAATGCAGATGAAAAAGTCGTTTCACTATCATCAGTAATAATTAAATCTTTTATGATGGTTTAAAAGGAAGAAGATTCAATTTCAATTGAATAAATTATATTAATATTTTATTTTAAGTAATCATTACATCTGTTTGACGCAAAAGCGCAGATTGATTTGGAAGGTAAGTTCATTTAATTATGTACAGCTGATTCTATTGTCGATCTGACGTATCACTGTTAAATAAGTCATAAATTCCTAAGACACGGTTTATATTAGTTCACATTTTCATACGTTTTCAGAAAAAGTGTGGTTTGTTAACCACAATATTCAATAATAAAATTGAACTCATAATTTGAGCTTACAGCTAATGGATTTTCCTGTCCAATAAATTGAGAGACTTTTATCACTAAAATGAAAAAACTTGTTCGATCGTGTGACACGCAGGTATGACCGAAAATATACTTAAGAAGTTGAGACTTGAGGAACGCCCTTGTGAAAATTGGATTATGTCACGCTCGTAGGATCAACCAAAGTTTAAGAACAAGTTTAAAACAAGTTTCAAAATCAACTTTATGTTTCATTTTATATTTAGATTAAATTAATGTCATCAGATCCTTGCACATTGTTTCGTTTCATCCTGCGTACTTGTTTTGTCCGCTCTTTCATTGCCCCAGTCTAAAAAATCAAACCAAAGCCGATTCAAATTTTATATCAGTGAAGCCAATGGAACATATTTTAAAATAATTAACATAAGTTTCGGGTTTGGTTCATAAATCTTTCAGGCCTTTGTCCGCTTGAGAATGAAATTGAATAATAATTTCCTTCAGCGAGCATCGTCAGACTACAGACGAAGACTTATTTAAAAAGCAGGTAGAAGATAAAAAAAACGCGACGATAAGGGATGAAAATAACAGTTACAGATATACACATATATATATG